>JBCJKH010055723.1:1220-12588 GCA_039877255.1 Loriculus beryllinus | reverse complement strand
GCTCTCAAAAATCTTCAGAGACAGGGAAACACTTCTGGAAACAACTGACACCAAACGGATGACTAATACATAAATCCACATGCTGCCTTCAGTATTCACAAGAATATTTTTGTGGAAACACAGAAGTGTGTTTACTACAAATGAAGATGGAGTCAGTCATGTGACATTTTAAGTTTCATGCAGAAAGAAACAACTAAGAGGACCATCTTTAGCAATCCAAACCCCACCACACAATACTAACAATACAAACCCCTAACTGATCAAAGTAAGCTGACTACAATAGTTACCAGCCTATCTTTCAGTCTTTGATGTGTTTTGCTGGTGGGTGTGTTAGTCTGTTCTTAAGTACAACCTGTTCATAACACTGGAAAACCCAGCACTTTTCTTGAATGCTGAAATGAGAAAAATGGGCGTTAATGATAGCTTTCTGCCAAACCTGGGAAAATACTTACAGCGCTGGTATCTGTTACTCTACACTTCTCTTCCCGCAGTGAAGAGTGCTCTGTCCCCACCCACAGACTCAGAAAAACAAAATACTGTCAGTCACTCCACCACAAACAGAGCAGCTCCACCCTCTGCTCAAATCAGATGCCTTCCAAATGACAGCCTGAAGTAACAGTGATACCTAAACACAGCGTAACACAGAAGGTGAGAAAACAGGCAAGAAATCTGTTTGTAAAAATTCTTTCAACCTTGTCAATCGTTGTAGAATGATACTTATTACATTAACTCCTTCTTATCTGATAAATACTTAAAAGCAACATGCAAGAAGAATGAAAAATGAATCTCCTTTAAACAAAGTGAGAAAATATTTAGACATAGCAAGCTCTGAGCCTATGAGATAAAGCTGGTAAAAATATAAATTCTACATGCAGAAAATACTCTCCCTGTCCATCAGATTGACAACTAATTATATTTAGGTTCATATACTTAAATAGCAGCTGCAGGATTGGCTCCTGTATTTGCCCAAGCTTTAGAAGAAATCTTTAGAGAAAAAGTGTATTGTACTGAAAGCTTTGAAAACTCACAGCAAGGTAAATTTTATCGTACATACCTTTTCCTAGAAGTCCTAAAAATCCTCAGCAAAACCTCTAGCATTTCCTGAGCTATCTTCTCTCGCTTGAGCTCACAGCTTTAATATCAAGTTGTAACATATGCCATGCATGACACATGCCACACAACACACACCTATGGGTCATGTATGTGACACTGTGACACACGGCAAGATGTGTGACGTATGACATGTGGTATATATGTGTGTGACACCTGAGTGACATGAGCTGTGTAATGTGACATCTGACACACAATGTGACATGTGCATAGGTACATATAGGTATATATAGAGAGAATATGCACACGCACACACCCCCATACCTGCAGGTGTATTTATACTTTCACCGTGGACCTCCATGCTTCTCAAGCAGAGAGGGGAGAGGCCAAGCTCTCAAGTGTTGATGCTGTTCATATTTGCATGCCTGGCTTCAGTCTGTGCAACTAGCCATGTTTCTATGCATGTACGCATATCTACATGCTGTGTGTCCATGTACCTGTCGGTAATACATCTTCAGTCTCATTACTGGAAGCGCAGCACTCTTGTTTCTCTCAAGCTTGCAGAATCACACACTTCAGAATTACTAAAGTAACTGAGGAAAAACCTGGCTAGAACATCTATGTGCTTACATTTACAAGCTCAGTGCATTCTGCGCATGCTGTTACTTACTCAAAGAACAACCCATATACAAGCACTAGATCCATACTGTTGTCCTCAACCCACAATTCAAGGATACAGCTACTGTGCCCAGCACAACATATCATTTTCACAACAGAACCTCTCTTCTCCTAAGAAGGAACTCAAGTTTCATAGATGTTGTGATTGGCTGTTCAATTAACAAAATGGCTGAAGCATACAAAAAAAGGACAATTACTGTACATATTTCAGGCTTCTAGCTTAACTCCAGAAAACACCTTGGTGATGATGTCTCAGCAAAAGTCCAAGGCCATACAGAAAAATGCTCCAGAAGTGTATAAAGCACTAACGTGTGGCATGTTGCACATATGTTACATGGTATGTCAGACATAACAGGTATGTCACTCATTACATGTATACATATAGCTAACATATTGTCAAGGAAGTTTATTGAAGATTTAATATCCCTGAAAAAAAGGCAATACAATGCTCCAGCCATTCTCCAGCATGCTTATGCAGAAACATTACAGGGAGCAAACACTATATGGCACGTGTACCACAAAACAACAAAAACAACACCATGCACCACCAAGTTATAAGACAGCAACAGAAAACAAAATAGCAATAGCAAAAAAAGTCAAGGACCAAGCCCTAAAACCTCAGTGAGTTTCAACAACTTGCAAATCAACATAAGAGCATCTCCAGTGAAGACTCCATATACCAGTTAGAAAAATCAGATTAAAACAACAACAACAACAAAAATTACTACACACCATGTCAGGAGGTTTTTATTTTTAGAAACCTCTTAGAATAAGAAGCTGAAACATGACTACATCACTATACTACTACTGATGTATGAAAACACTATGTAACTTAACAGCTGCTCACACCTGTATGATATGAAAAAGGCAGGGAAAAAAAGAAATTAATATGCAGCAATCCTGAAACTAACAGGAAAAAAAAAATCATGTTAATAACTTCACAGGGGGGGGAAAGCAGAAATGAGGCAGCACTGGGGGGCAAACCAAATCTGCTTTGCTAAAGCTGTTAGATACTCCTACCTGTAAGACAGCTTTTGGAGGTGACTAAAAGGTTACAGATGGTTTAATAACAGTATTTAAACTGACAAAAAGCAGCTCTGTAATGTTTTTCTGCAAATTCGTACTCTAATTTTCTGCAAATATGAACTCTACAATTAAATGTCAGTCACTGAACTGTTCGATATGTGGAGACTTCACAATCCAGGATCCATAATTATGTTGCTCTAAGTAGCTTTGCAGCAAGTTTTTTGCTTCTTGGTATAACTCTGATTTAGTCTAAAATAAAAAAAAAGACATTGGAAGAATGATGGTTACAAAGATCTGTGTTCTTTATGATCAGCATACAATGTGCACAAGCACAAACCTTGAGGAAGACAATACCTACAAATCTTATAGTTCCCTCAGTTCTGACATCCAGAGAAAGTGTTACACACTCTAAAAACACACTCTTTTCATATGTTTGGCCATTTACTGGGAAAATTGTATTCTGTTAAACACAATTTTTCCAGTATCTTGTTATTTCCAGTAATATCTTTACACATAAGATAAACATTCACTTTCATTCAACACAGATCTAAACAGATGAACAGTCAATTAGCAAGGCATCTTATTCTGAAGGAGTTTTTGATTCATTAAAAAAAAAAAATCATGTCTTGTGTGTTCTGACGGCTAAAGAAGAAAAATTAAAAAAAAGGGATATGCACTTTATTAAAAGCCTATGTTTCACATAAAAAATCTGTAAACAAAATGCTGCTCTTGAACTAAGGAGAGGAAAAACCTTCAAGAGCACAGAGAAGTAAAATGAGCTTACGTATTTCTAACTAGGGACAGAAGCGAGTGAATTTACAGCAATCAAGAATCACTAGCTGCTTTCAGGAATTTTGCTCTTTTTATACCACAAAGGAAAGCCTGGGACTTAACGATGTCTTCTGATGAGCCAATTGCTACTTTCCTACTCCTTTAAGATACAAGAATCCTCCCATGAGCCTACACCATGGCAGAAAAAATACCTATGTACGTATTAAATAAACAGAAGGTAAGATTGAAACAAATTAACAAACAAAAAAACTCCAAAGCTTTTAAATATGAAACTGTTTTACGTGGGGAAAATGGCCAGCAACCTCCACATGCTGAGACAAAACATAGCAGATTTTCATAGAGAACATTTCAATACTAATTCTTGAAAAAGCAGATTAATTTTACTTTAAAACAGCAACTGGAGACATTCTCAGGCAAAGATTAGAAGAAAATAAGGGGATCCAGCTTTCAGGTGAAGTCTCCAGCAAAACAGAAAGTCACCTTTGGATACAAAACAAGCTTTAAGAACAGCCATTGAAAGGCCACATACAAAAATTTTCCCTCAACCCTGTATCACCTTACCTTAGCTTCATGATACGTTGCAACTTGAAGCAAATCATCCCGTTTTGCTTCCTTAGCAAGCATTCTAAACCGACTAAACATTGCTGCCTTGCAAAGGCGACTTGCCATGTAAGTGCCACTTTTAAAGGGTGAACTACAGTGAAAATGGAAAAAAAAAACCCAACCAAAAACAACCACCATCAAAACCAAAACAAAACAAAAAACAACAACAAACAAAACAACAAACAAAAACTTAGTAACAAATACATCACAGCTATGTTGCTTTAATCATTACAGGATTTTTTTCCCCTCTGATGCTTTGTGAAAACAATCATATGGCTCTACTTCCACTTTCAGTGAACACAGCTAATGCAAATCAGAAGCTGTGAGAATTTAAACAAGCCAACAAAAAATATTTTTAAACTACAATTTATCTGAAGTAGGATGCCAACTGGTTTTATGTACTGTGAAAATTAAAACATTCACTACCACAGAAAATGGAATAAAGATACCTCAATTCTAGAACTACTTCATTTCATATCTTGGTATCTCACTGGAAAGTTACAAGATCTCTAGAGCGTTTATAATCATAGGATGCACTCACTTAATACAGGAGAGAACCTCTCTAATTTGGGTAGTACTGAGGTCTCCATGCTTAGCTTAGAAAAATGAATACGCCAATGAACTGGCACAAAACAGTAAGGCTAACCATTACTTCCAAAATAACAAAGAAAAATTCTAACCTTTCAGTGGTTTTCCCATGTAACCCATCTACGACCTCCAGTGATACATCTGACAGTGACCAATTCAAGCTAAGAGATGTCTGTTTAAAGTATGTTTGAACTGGGTGTGCAGCATTCACCAAGTAAGTATGAGATCTGTTGACCAGGTAAGGCATGGGAAGTTTTAACGTAAGAGCATCATCAACACGCTGTCGTATAGCTAATTTCAGTCCTCTTGTATCCTTGCAATTTCCATTTCCTATTAAACAAAACAAGGTCAGTCATGGAAGTACATCAAATAAAGAACCCAAGTATGAAGGTATTTGGTTGGTTTGGGTTTTTTTTGGGTGTGTGTGTGTGAGTGTGTGTTTTGTTTACATTGTATTAATTCCTCTACATAAAAATAATCTTTGGAAAAATGAGTTCCAATAGCAGAATACTGTCACCTTAAAGTCACCATATCTGGCTGAACAGTTAACACAACATTTTCTCACATGGTATCTCCTTAATATCTAAAATACAATTTGATATAAAACAGTGCTGAATTTCTTTCTCTGAACGGAAATACAAAGGGCAAACCAACAAGCTAAAACAAACCCACAATGACACAAGAGTGAGCCTGAGTTTTACATTAGGGCATTTCAAAGATGAGTTAAAAAACCCCACACACACTTACTATCTTTTCAGAAAAGTACTGTAATTCTTGAAAGAACCATCTTGGTTTAGTTCATGTTTTATAAAATGTAACCAAACTGGAACATGAAACATACAAAAAGTCCACTTACCAACGAGAATACTGTGGATATATATTGGTTCAATGAAGTGACTCAGCAATGCTCCCTGAACACCAACTACCTCCCATTTTGTTAATTTGTCACTAGCTGACATACTGCGTGTTGTGACAGTTTCGGGTGGCCAATAAACAGTTAGGTATATCTTGCCTCCTACAGCAACATGGAGACTCAGTTCTTCACTAGTTTCATAAGCAGACATAGATTGTGGGTTGAGACATCTACAGTAACACAAAAAAATAAATTTCAGTGAGAAAATATTAGGAAATTATTTTAAAGTGGTATCGAATGCTGTTTCTCAAAACAGTTATCACTAGATCTGGGCCTTACATTATGGTCAGTATTTGTAAATATTAGAAAAGACATTCAGTTGTTCGAATGACTAGAATACTGAAATCAGTACTTAATGAATAGAGATTCAACCTAATCTTGGCCATCAGTTGTGCAAACATTAAAAAAGATGAGCACAAACTGCTAAAAAGCTATTGCTTTGTGTCTACTTACACAAAAGTTATGACAGAAGTTACTTGGGGGCTGCTTATCTTAGGAAAAAGCAGCCATAAGGTTGTTAATCTCCTTTAAAACATAACTTAATCTGCAAACCCTCAAAGTATTTTAAAGAAGGAGATGCAACACACTAGCCAGGGAGATAAAACAATGGTTGTTAAAAAGCCTAATGAAGTCTTTCCCCTTAAATATAAGCGGATAAAAAGTCAAAGCCTGAGCTTTTGTGCAAACTTCACCCAATTCTACCATAACTTATAATGTCATGATCAAAGATGCTTTTGATTGATTACATTATTATAAAGCAACCATTCAATTTTGGCTTAAATAACACAGTACCACGTCTTCCTTCTAAGAACAATCTTTAAATAACTCTGTACATGAGCTAATGTGATGTATTGGAACAAAATACTCCCCGGAGTTTGTCTCAAGAAAGCAGACCAGAACAGAAAGAGGAAAAAGTGCTAAATCTGCAATCTATCAACTACTAGAGTAGCTTACAAACTGCATCTATACTCATCAAGCACTTTCCTTGCAACAGTGGGCTATGACACTGAAAGTAATCAAAAACCTTCTCAATGCTGATTTCCAGTTAGCACAACTTGCAACGAACTGGCTGCGACTTCCAGTTCACAAGTCTGCCATACTCCCACAGACAGTATGAAAGCAGCTATATAGGACATATAGCTGTATAAGATACACATATTAAAAAACCTATGACTGTACGACTTTCAGGGACATTATTCCACAGTACCTCTATAAGGGACACAAACTAACACTTGTAATAATCAGGTAAACCTGCAAGTGCTGCTGTAAATGTCAAAGCTACTAAAAAATAATATACTTTCATAAATCTAACTAAATCTAGAAATGTAAGCATAGGAGCGTATTTGTCCCCTCAACTTTCTCTCATTACCTTTTTTCTACACAGCAGAGCAGAAGCCTACTGTTCCAGTTCAAGGCTTTTTATACTTTAGTCCTGTGGTGGAAAGGATGACATTAAGTCACCACCTCCACTGGCTCAGTGGTTGCATTAATGATTTATTAGTATTTTAATAGTATCTTGGCAGGGAGTTAACAGCTAAACAGGTATCTGTAATAAAAAAGCATCGTCCTCAAGCAAACACCCATGTAGAAGTTCCTGAACTGTCACACTAAGTTGCATCTCACTCATCACTACCACACTGTATATTAATGTTTCCAAATCATTAGCATGGAGAGTGGAAGGAACCGAAACAACAACACAACAGAATAGTCCTCCCTGATCTTAGAAACGGGTAACAATACATATTTCCCACACTCACAATGCAAACAAATTAATCTTTGAATACATCTCTGAAAATTCCAAGGTACTTACATGTGTGATTTTAACTGAGCAGTTCCTTTTGGAAGCTGATTCATATAGAGAATGATAGTTGTATTTTGCTTGAGGCTAAGCAGCTTTGAGCCTGGTGCTGTGCAAAATATGGATTCCTTTTTCCTCACTGGATTTTCATTATAGAACAGCAGAAGATGTCTATAAAAGTATCTAAAAGAAAGAGTTAAGTAACAAGAGAAACTACTGAGTAACAGTAAATCTGGAAAACACCATTTTGCTTACAAATGCCCAGACGTTCACATTCAATTCATGGGATTTGAAAATAATCCAGAACACACTTGGTATAAAATGAGAGTGTATATACATATTTACATTCACAAAAGTAAAACTGGTAGCAATTCATACAAACATTCTCACCTTAGCAGGGAGCGTCTTGCAGTAACAATAGCATGGCTGTCATGCAGCACTCTTCCACCAGGCTGAAGGCCTCGACTGTAATTACATTCTCCTGTTGCTAGAGCTACAACTTCATGGTGCCCACCTAGAAAGAAAAATATGCATTTTTATGTGACTGTGATCGTTTAACCTTGTCTGGCTATCAGAAGCCCACCAAGCTGCTCTCTCACACCCTCTGTCCCCCAGCAGGTTGGACTCCATTTTACAGGTCTTTTCCAAGCAAAATGATTCTAATTCTGTGAAAAACTAAAATGAAGAAGCTCGCAGGTCAAAATACAAACAGGGGGGCTGCCTGCCGTTTACCATCATGCGCAAAACAGACTTCACTTTTATTGCCAACTAGAGTAGGATAGCAAGAAAAAAACCAAAACAATAGACAATCCAAAACCTAAAACCACCTTTCCCCTATCCCTTTCCTCTCAGGCTCAACTTCACTCCTGACTCTTCTACCTCCTCTCCTTCCCACCCGAGAGGTACAATGGTATGGGGAAGCATCAGCTCCTAACACTTTGCATCTGTTGATCCCTCCAGCCCACAGTCCTTTCCTGATCCAGCACATAGTGCCTCTTACAGGATACAACCCTTCACTAATCACTCCAGCCTGGGTCCTTCCCACCACCTGCTGTTCTTCACGAACTGGTGCAGTGTGGGCCCCTTCCAAGGAGTGCAGTCCTCAGGTACACATTGCTCCATTGCAGGAGCCTCCATGAGGTCACAGGTCCTGCTAGAAAACCTGCCCAGTGCAGGCTACTCTCATGAACCACAGCTCCTGCTAGAAGCCTGCTCCTGTGTGGACTCCCCACAGACTGCAGCTTCCTTCAAGGCATATCAACCTGCCCTGGTCTGTACTGGTCCATACAGCCCTACTCCTCTTTGAGACAGCATCAGGAAATGTTTATGTAGGTCCTGAATATTTGCATGGCTGTAGCAGTTACACACATGATAGAGCCATCCAGGTAGAGCATGTCAAAGAAGGGTATCTACCCTTCACCTCCATTTACCAGATGAGAAACGTGTGCCTCAAGGCTCTCTGGGAATACAAACAGCCTAAGTTTTCCACCCCTCAATACTCACAAAACAGACTTGCCTTTTACAATGATGAATGCAGCTAGTGAACTGCCACAATTTTGGTACTCAGGATGTTTGGCAGTCAGACTGTTAAATACTCCTTCAACTATTTGTGAAAGTTGTTCATATAAAAGTGGTCCTCTTTCTAAACAGAATAAAAAACAGCAAGAAAGATTCATGAGGAGGAGGAACAGACATGATCAGCCACTTGTCAAATTATAAATGTAACCACATCCTAAAAGCACTACTATCAAAATACATTTTTGGTACTCTACAGATCAGGATGGAAATGAATAAATAAAGGACAAGAATATCTAACCACCTTATGTTTTTACTATTTATTATAATAAATAAGGAGTACAGGGAGGATATAGCAATTTAGCAAAATTTCAACCTGGCATGGACATTCCAAATTCCAAAACATGGATCTCACACTATTTCCAGGAAATTAAAGTTTCTAATTCTCTTAGGAACTTTCTGATTTTGAAGTACTTTTAAGCATATTTAGGCAACAACCCTTAAATATGGCAAATGTTATTCAAAACTGAATTCTTTTGATAGTAGTTACTCAGTGTGAAAGCCTTTTAATCATAAAAATGCCAAACCACTTAGGATCAACTTCATACTGTTGTTACCAGTTAAACAGCAGATCAACTGCAGCAGCAACAAATCAGTTCCTTCAGTACTGTCCACTCTGCAATACAAATTTATGGAATTCCCAACAGGCAAAAGACAAAGTTAAAAAACAGCTTCAGAATCCTGATGACAAATAGCTCTGCCCAAAAGATTCAAGAATGTTGGCAGAGGCCCTGAAACAAAAGCATTTATTTAAACTACATGGATTTTGCATAGAAAACATTTAAGTCAAGCTTTTCAAGTTCTAATTAGGTGTTGCTAGAACATTTACCTGACTTCTCAAAAACCTTTGCCCTGGTATACTCAGAGTTAAGTAGCTCATCAAGAGCCAGTTTAGCTGCATTTAGTTTAGCTTCCTTCTTGCTATTTCCCAGGCCAGTCTTGTAGCAAACACCATCTACCACAGCACAAAAGGCAAAATAAGGCCTTATGATACTGCCTTTAAAGGAGAAAGAAAAGAGACACAATTGGTGAAATGATTTTATGGTACTTTTATCCACAGATTTATGTGCCTGCAATCAAAAAACAATTTTAGCAGAATACAACTCAAACCTTTCACCTCCACAGGAATTTCAGATTTCACTTTATGCATTTTCACAAAGCTCTGTAGCAGTCATAATTTCATACAATTCATCTGTTCAAATTCTGTAGTAACTAATGATGAGACACAGCTCTAAGACAATGAAAGAGCCTCCAAAAAGCAACATAACTGGAGGGTAGTGCAGTCAACAGTAAAAAATTCACATGCCTTAGTGCCATTAATACTAACTGCAGAAATTTAAAAAACCTCAAGGCTAAGCAAGTATTACTTTATTTAAGAAAAGAGGGAGTATTTACCTGCCACACCAGTTTCTTTCAATTCAAGTTGCACATTGTGCATGTGTGCAAACTCATGCAAGGCAGATACTGGGTGCATTGTTCCCTGTTCATATTTTGCAATAAACTGCTCTAGGTTGGTCTTTTCAGGAAGTGCTGGCGATGGGCATGCATGGGCTGCTTTCAGGAGGAAAGGGTCTGAAGTAAAATCAAGAAAAGAAGTGAAAAACCTGACAGTTAAATCTGTTTACCATCAATGTTTTGCAGATTTTTAGAAAATAACCAAAACATTACAGCAACGCTGCTTTGCACTGAATCCTCCATTAACAATACTAGCAATTCTGAAAGGGGTGTGTAACTCCTCTTTTAGAGTATCTACTTTGAGTACTAAATCCACTAACCGCTAGGCAGATATCACATCTAAATACAACACGTATTCCCTCTCTCTTGCAAACCTGTGATCAAATGAAAGTGGCTCATGGCAGACTGAGAACAACAGAGGCTGTGGTTTTTCACACAGAACTATGAAGCTGTAAGACACGATGAAAGTTTTAGCAACCACACACAAAACTCCAAAAGCAGGTAACTCATTCAAAGAAAAAGAAACCCACCCACAAAGAGCTGCTGAACAGCATCAGCAGCTCTGGTGAAGTGGCTAGGACAAAACACGCAGACAGTTACACTGTGCACCCACCCTGCTCCTCGTGGTCCCCCCCACGACCACAAGTAACCACACCTGAATCCAGGACAGTGGGTGGGTGGGTATTTCATCTGTGCCAGAAGAAAGCCCTTACGGACTGCAGAGAGCAATGTGAAACAACAAGTTAGCCAAGTCACAGAAACACAGAATGAATCACAGACCAGTTCGGGCTGGAAAAGACCTTAAACTTCATTCAGCTCCAACCCCCTGCCACGGGCAGGGATACCTTCCACTAGACCAGATTGCTCCAAGCCCAATCCAACCTGGCCTT
>JBCJKH010055722.1:8692-40541 GCA_039877255.1 Loriculus beryllinus | reverse complement strand
CACAACTGTACATTTACATAGAATTGTCTTTGCATGAAGCCCAAGAGGGAACAGCATAAAAATATGAATGTTTCTGTAGCCCCTTCATTTTTGCTGATCAACAGTTTTAGAAAAGCAGCTGCAGGTTTGTTATGTAAGGTCTGACAGTAGAAGAGTCAATAGGTGCCATGATTTCACCTACAAAAAACAAGAATAACTCAGTTAAGCTGAACCATTACACAACGCTGCTCACCTTTGTGTGAATGAAATACCACAGTACTGCTTTTTACCTCATTTCAGCCTTTTATTATAACCACTTTCAGTTACAGCCCATCAGCTGGCCAGTGGGAAACCTCTTCTATAGTTAACACAGAGGGTTTGTATCTGAATGCAGAAAAATTTGCATTCACTTGCATAGCTTCAGGAACAAAAGGGCTCAATTGTTGGAAATACTCTAAGCAACTATTTCCATTACATGTTTTGCAGCCACAGACAGATTGCATTTATGGTGCGTTTTGTTCAAAGCAAAACTGACATTTCAAAGCAAGAACTAAATAATAAAGACTATTCCTACAACTCTAAAGATGACCATTTGAAATAACATTAATCCCTTTTAAAACAACTTCCACGCACAGTAAAGAGCCACAGCCATTTCACCTAAGTAAGTATTAGCTTGCTTCTCCTGTTTAACAGTTCAGGGGCATAACTTTAACTTACAGTTAATTTTCGTACTGAAGGAAACAAAACGAGTTTCAAGTCTCAGCTGCTGGTAAAAAACTTATGAATAATTTCTAATTCCCAGACAGTCATTTCAAAAATGAAGGTAGTGACCTGTAGACAACCTTATGCCTGAACATCAGCCAATTCTGGAGGAAGTGGAGTCTTAGGATGCTTGCTTTCAAAGTGCTGTTTGAAGGTCTTGGGATCCGGCATTTGTGTCTGATTAAAGAGAGAAATTTAACTTTATGCACAGTACAAGAGTTAAAAAATACTACAAAACCTGTTCCCCCCTCCCCATTTTGTTTTCTTTTTCCTCAAGCAAACTGTCTCCTCAAAGACACTGCTCTAGTGACAGAAGCACCATTAATTCAGCTACAGCTTAAGAGACTATTTAACCTCAGATTTTCAAAGAGGTGCTTTTAAGCACTAGTATTGCACCGTTTTGGCATGTTCATCAACAGTATTATTCTTGCTAGAAGTCCCCTGCAGATCTTACACTTCATAAGCTGGTTTGGTGGAAAACCTACCTCCTACCTAAAAGATAAACATTTGCTCTTTTTAGAAGCAAATCTTTATGAAAGCTCCTTCTTTTGTTTATCAACAGGCCAAGAGTTAAGGGGCAGAGATTGATTCTCTATTCGGCAGAAGCTACCTCAGGCTACTACAGTTGCAGGCATCAGCTGCCCAAAGTGACGATTGCCACAGACTGATTTCACAAGAGGAGGAACTGGTTACAAGTACCTAAGTGAGCATCTTACGCTGGAATCTTATTTAAGACATTCTAAGTGACAAATCTACTCTGAGACTAACCATTTATGTGAAAATGGCAAGTTTACCCTCCAGATCCAAAACGAGACCATTCAGGAAAACTAGCCAGAAGTATAATCTGATTAGTGCTCACATTTCTGTTCTCTTCTCAAGTCATTTATTCAACTAGAAGTTACGTGTATCAAACTTACATTAAAGATTTTGGCACCACCACTTTCCCTCTCTACATGAACAGGGATTCTAAGACAGGCCAATTCCATCACAAAGATGAAATGCTTCCATTTGGAGATTAAACAGGAAGCGATCTCACACTTTTTACATTTTATACCTCATACCAACAGCACATGCAAACCTCTGCAATTCAAAAGTCAAGATAACTGCCCAGAACAGATCTGTACGTGACCTCTCCCATTTTCTCCTATCTCAATTATCAGTACAGCTGAGTAATCTTTAAGCAAGTCACATAATATGCAAATGCTTCCAGCAGTGAGCTAGACAGCCACTTGAAAAGTATCTGAGTTTCCACTATATAGGCTTCTAAAACCTCTCTAGGCTGGAAGACAGACCTGCCTGCAAGAATATTTGGCTCCTCTTACCCTACAGACGGTGCAGGTATATATCAAGGCAGCCTTGGCTGCAGCCTTCTGATCATGTCCTTGTTTCTTTTTCTGCTCAGCTTGCTTTTTGGCATTTTTCTGCTGCGACTGAATCTTCTGCTGTCCACGAGCCATATCTACAAACAAAAAGACAACATTTAGTCTACAGATGTGAAAAACTACTACTGCTAGCTGACTGAAAACCTGTAACCATGAGCATAATGCAGTCATGCGCTCGTCCCTGAGGCCTACAACTCCCACAACTCGCATTCATACAACAGACATCTGTTCAAGCTCTTTACTACGTAAAGACTCTGGTTTTAGTATTGTTCTTAAAATACACACCAGAATTATTGGGTCATTTTAAGGTTTCTTCCTCTACAAAGCTTCAAGGTCTACTTTTGAAAAGTATTTTCAATCGTCACAATAATTGAAGTTTCCTTTATAGCTAACAGAAACTCATTCTCTATTTCTACAAGTATAATAAAATTTAGGGGGTTTTGTTCTTTTAAGTTTAAGACTCAATCTTTATTTCTGGAACTTGAAACAGGTTCCAAGAAAGGCAAATCAAAGTATTATCCAAGCTGTTATTACTGTCTTGTGGTGTATGTGCTTGTGAGCTGCTTTGGAGTTGGGAATGCCAAGAACAATAGGTCACCCCTCTTTCTTCAAAGCTATTTTTACAGGTGGCCACTCTTTTTTATTATTAGTCAACTTTACACACACACATACTTAAAAAGAAATAAAGCTGCCCCCATAGGAAGCCACTACTCTATGTAACACAGGAGCATAAAGGAAGCAAACACTACTGCCATATACCATTAGAAGGTTCACCAGAAGAAACGAGGCAGAAAGAAATCACACTTCAGGGAGCTGCAAACCAGAGTATGCTACCACCGCCACGCTCTGCCTGCCTGCAGCCCACCAGGACACCCCACTCAGCCTGCAGCCCACCCACAGAGCAGGCACTAAGCAGGATTTGGGTGCACCAAGCAAGCAGAATCCAGAGCATGCTTATATAACTCAGCAGCCCACTTTCTGCTATTATCTTTCCCGGTCCCTCTCAGCCCACGCACAATCCAGTTGTGCGGCTCTCACAGAAGCACAAGACCTGCTACACAAGCACAGGGCAGCAGCTAGTGAAGTCCACTGTTTTCAGGACTAGAGAAGTCAAATGTTCCCAGGAGGCTGGCTGGTTGGTAACTGCCCCTCTATGCAACCTGGGCATTTGCTGCAAGTTTGGTACTCATGCATGAGTCACACTGGGTGCCTACAACAGGTCTGTCATGCACTCCCCTCCACGAGGACAGAAGGAGAAAGGCCTGTTTAAACAAAGACTGACCTCCACGTGTGAAAGGCCCTTAAAACTGTTAGGTTTCTATGAAACATGGACACCTGGAAATACATTAGTACTGCATGAATTTCTGGACACAGAATCACAAAATCAGCTAGGTTGGTAAGACTTTCTTGGGATCACTGAGTCCAACCCGTACCCCAGGACTGCAAGTTCACCACTAAGCCATGTCACTGAGGGCCTCATCTACATGGTTTTTGAGTGCTTCCAGGGACAGTGATTCCACCACTGCCCTGGGCAGGCTGTTCCAATGCCTAGGCATCTTCTTGGTGAAGAAATTTTTCCCAATATCCAATCTAAACCTCCCCTGGTGCGGCTTGAGGCTGTTACCTCTTGTCCTATCACTTCTTACTTGGGAAAAGAAACCAGCCACGTCCTCTCCCCATCCTCCTTTTAGGTAACATCACACTGAGCAGAAAGATGGTCCTGAGACCCAAAACAGCTCTTGAAGATTGAGAGGCACCTCTCAGGCCACACTCCCACTTTTTCTTGGATCTATAACAGCATCATGTAACCCTTAGCAGAAACATTACACTGCATCTTTGAGCATTCCCTTCTCCTCCCCCATCAGTTTCTCTAAAGGAATATTTAAGTCCAAACAGTCAATAAAACTGAACACAAGAAAACAAAAACTCTATTAACAAGCATGAATACATGTGGCATTCAATAGTTTCCATAAGACATAGCATTGAATGTTAACAAAACTAAATATATCAGTTTATGCTTCAGTGTATGCTACAGTTACTCCAAAACCCCCCAGCCAGGGCCTCACAGTGTTTATGTACAGCATGGCTCAACCAGAACACTACATTCCCATTGAAAAAAAGAGGAGATATTCCCAATAACTCTGTAAACTAGAAGGAAGTGTAGGTTTTATTCTGGTTCTATTTCACCAGCATTACATTATTCTCCCAGAAATTAAGGAGCTCCTAATAGAAAACAATAAGATGCAATAAAACAACAACAACAAAAAAACCCACAACCATATTTTTATAAAATGATGCTATTACTTTGCAATTTAGTCCCTTGATAAGAGTTTGGTAAGCAGTACACTGTAACAGCCAACCACACTGTATGGATGTATTTGGCAACTACTGGTTTTAGTTAAGACACAAACAAGAAAACATGAACAAAAACATCTGCTTTAAAATATCAATCTTCACATAATGCCTGACGCCAAAAATCCAAGAGTTTAAATACCACAAATTACACTGATACAGTTGATACACAGAGTGAATGCTCAGCTATTGGAAAATTAAGATTATTTTTGGACTATCCAAATTTTTAAAAAGTGACAAATAATCCCAAAGCTCGTTTAAAAGAATGATGAATTAAGCTACCAGGCTAGATCTGTATTTCAGTTGCACAACACAGGTAAGAGCTGCCTTCCTTATCAGGCACACCCTCAGAAGAGCCCTGCAAACCAGCCTGCCGTTCTGAAATAAAAAACCCTCGAGCACACAGGACGCCAAATACCACAGAAAAAATTAGTGCTAAATCATAGTAGCAACAGCACGGGCATCACACGGCAGCGAAGCTGGAGCCCGCGGTACGTGAATGCCTCACACAGGGTCATTTCCTTGTAAGTCACCGGGACCTAAGCAGAGTTTCAAGCCCTAAAACTGGACACAGACAGCTGCTTCCGCTGTCACCTCCGGAAACAAACGGCACCCTGAGGTACCCCGGCTCCCCCCGCCAGGCGGCCAAAGCCAGCAGCAAGGAGGGCCCTGCCCCGACACCGCTGCGAGGAAACTCCAAGCTGGGGCCCGGCCTGAGGCCCGAAGGAGGCCGCGGGCCCCGAGAGGGCCTGTCAGGGCAGGGGGGGGCCGCAGCCCCACCACGTGCCCCGCGGGAAGGGACCAAGGAAGGAAGCGAGCTCCGCCGGCGGAGCGGCCTGGGCAGGCCGAGAGCGGAGCGCGCCTCGCTACCGGGCCGCCCCCTTTTCCCCGGGGCGGGCCTGCTTCGCTCCGCTCCGCCGCGCCACGTCCGGGCCCACTGCCCCGCACCCACCACCCCACCGCCGGTGCGGCCGCCCCACCAACGGAGAGCCCGGCGCCGCCGCTCACCCGGGCTGTGAGTGCGGCCTGCGCGGCCCTGGCGAGCGGGAGCTGCAGTCTCCGCGCGGCCCCGCGACAGCCGCCGCCACCGCCTGCCCGACACGACGAGGAGGAGGAGGGAGCGGAGCGCTCGCACTGCGCATGCGCTGCCCCGCCCGGCGCCCGCGGGGCCCAGCCCCCCTGGCCAATGGCGGCGTTCGTCCGTTACATAAGGCGGGGGTGGCGTTGCGGCCGTGCTGCTCGTGGGGGGGGGGCTATGGCGGGGTAGGTCCCGCGGTACGGCAGCGGGGTTAACGTGGGGCCGTGAGGCACCCCTGGAGGGGCCGGTTCACTCTGCGGCACCGGTCCCGCTGGCTCCCGGTGTGGCGTGACAGGCGGAGCAGGCAGGGCGGCGATGCAGCCTGGCTACGGGTGCGCGGTTCCCGGTTGAGCCTGGGAGGCTGCAGGTCGATCCGTGATGGCTCCGTGTGGTGGGGCTGCCCCCGGACCGGCCCCCCGCTTCCCGGCAGGCACATTGCCTGATGAGTGCTCTCAGCCACATTGGTCTGTGCTCAGCGAACAGCGGCTCCCTAAAAATAGCAGCTACTCCTCCTCAAGAAAATGGCTCTGGAGAGGCTGTAGGGAAGGGGCTGTGAGCCCCCGCCCCGGGCAGGGGTGCCGCGGGGGTCATGCTGTGTTCAGGTGGCAGCTTAAGGCCCATGCACAGGCTTGGAGGGCTGAATGAATTGGAAGCTGAAGGAAATGGTGTGAGGTGAGCTTGCTTCAGGCTGAAATAGCTCATGGTCCTGTTTGGTGCTGAAGACAAGGACCGGCAGAGGAAGCCGCTCACAGGCTGAATGCGCAGCACAAATTATTTGAAAGGTGCTAGCTTGCAGGAATAGAGCTGTAGGCAGGCCCTGTGGAGAAGGGTAAAGGATCACTGTACTGGCATTTTCGTATATTGGAAAGGAAGGCTGCAATGTGCCTTCCCGGATTAGAAAAGGAGAAATAGAGGCAGCATCTCTGTTCAGATGTCCTGCTACTGTTTGAGCAAATGTAGCTTTAAAATAAACCCAGGGTCTTTGTGTCTGGGCCAAGACAGCAAACAGTGCACTTAGTAGAGGAATTAAGAGTTGTTGGCTTGACGCTTTACAGGGGCTCAGGTTAGATGATTCTACTGTTCCCCTCCCATATGAGAGAGAGGAAAAACAAGAGCAAAACTCCCTACGGTACAGTGTACAGTACAGTGAATGTTTTGGGCCATCACTGTGAGTCATGACAGCAGTTACAGGGGAGCTCTGCAACAGATACCTGACACATCACTGGAAGTAGGTCTGGACGTGACAAGTGCATGTGTGGGGAGGTGGGCATTGGGGCTCTGTCCTCAGAAGCAGGTGGCTTTCAGAATGAGGTTTAGCTTTGATTGGGGGGGGTGCCAAGTGAAAAAGTAGCCTCTTTCCTGGCCGATGCTATTTTAGGAGGACTGCTGGCTTCAGATGTGGAACTCAAAACGGCTTTCAAGGCTCCTGTGCCCGTGCTACAGCACTGCCACACACCGGGCTGGGTGAGGACTTCAGATAGCTCAGACCTGAGTGCACGCCGACTTATGGCTCCTCTCCCAACGTTTTCCTCCTTTGGGGAGATCAGAGGGTCTGGTGTGGGGCAGGGCACTGCAGCCTGCCCGCTGACTGCTGTCTTTTGTCCCTTTGTGCTGTAAGTCCTGGTCACGGCATCAGTCCCTGGATTACCCAAATCGTGGCTTTGCAATTTAGATGCTTCCAAAGAGACCACTGGGAAACAAAAGCCTAGTGTGAAAGAAGAATGCAAGTCCCTATAGCTGAGATTTCTACTGTGAAGGTAATAAGGAGAAATTCCTGTTATCAATAAGGAATTTTTCAACATGTATTCCTTGCATGAAATTTACTTATCACACCAAAGGGGAGATTTCCATGTGTGTGTGCAGGTGAGCAGAGACACACAGGGTGGATGCGAAGAGCTGGTAGGGAGGCAAGGCCAGTCTGTGTGCTGGATGCTTTGCATAGCTCCAGTGAAATAAACCCACCCTAATTGCAGTTTATGTGTCTTAAGGACTTCCTCTGCTCTGTGTTACGCCCGTATGAGGTGAAGCAAGCTAGTGTATATGAACAAAAGTATAAATAGAAGTTAAAATGAAAAATAAATGCAAGCTTTAGACTGAAATGTTGCATCTTAAAATGCTGGAAATACACTGCAGCATTTTTCTGCATGCTTCTTGTTTAATTGTTGGTTGTTTGGGTTTTTTTTTTAATTTAAAAAAACAGCTCATAACCCTCCCCAGATATTAGTGTGTATTCTGCATTAAAATAGTGTGAAAATGAAGGATGCCTTTCAGTATTTACGGGTAGACGAAATGCAAGGAGTTCATTATTATCCCTAAGCCAGGCCCTACAAAACTGTTTCAGTGGGTACAATTCACTGAAATCTGTAGCAGTGTCATACACATAGAAAACACAGCTCCATATGGGTATGGATAAGGCATTTTAGTTCTTATGGAGCCTCTAAAAATAATCCCCCTTTTTTTTTTTTAAAGGACATTATTACCTTCTCATGATGCAAAAATTGATGAGCAACAAAGCTCCAATTTAAGCCTAAGTGTGAATTTGATAAACATGACCAGAAAAAGCAAAATGCCAGTCTGCTGGGAGGAAAGCAGCAAAGGAAGCTGGAAGGAGCTGTGCTGTAGGCAGGAGTTTTTGTTAGTTGTTGTTTAGGGGTTTTTTTAAACATCTTGATTGTTCATTACTTTCATGCTTATTCACATCTCTTTGGATTCCAGTCCCCATCATTTGCTGTGCATGCACAGAGGTGCAGTTTCTGTCGCTAGATCAAAATACCTGTCTCTGCTCAACGCAACTTGCTGACATATAAATTTTGTTACCAGTCAGTTTGAGCTGGCTCACCTTAGCATGACTGGTGTCCTCAGCACAGTTCCCTGCCAGGAACCTGCTGATGTTCTGAGACGTGTTATTAAAGCCTTTTTGAACACAATCATTCTGAGGTGCAGGGCGGGTTTGCTCACAACAGCATAGGTGGGGCTGCATCTCCTGATCAGCGCCTGTGCCTCTCTGCCAGGTCCTCCTGCTGGGAGGAGTTCCATGTACCCTACCACACTTAACTGCCTGTGTCTTTCTCCTGCCTGTTTGCTTGCATGCTGTATTGATCCAGTGTTGCATGAGTCCAGCATCATCTCATCAGCTAAATGCTGGCTGGCAGCTGAGTGCTGCTCTTTGCTACCAGCTTGCAGGGAGTGCACATGCTGGTACTGTGCGCCTGCCTATCGAGTGATCTTATTCTGTGCCCCACCATGACCCCTCACTATGTCTGAACAAGTGAAGGACAGGGACATGCCCTGGGCCCACAAGTGACAGAGATCTCGCCAGCTTTTGTGGATGAAGACTATCATTGACAAGAACACAGAACAGCAAAGATTGGCTCTGCAATGAAGGTCATAAGACAGAATTTAAAGCCAGTATCCTTCAAAAGGGTATTCAAAGCTGATGCAATGGTAGATCTGAGTCAGTATCACTGAATTTCAGGGACATGGTTGCAGGCAGAACCCCAGACACGCTGGAATCCTCTGCACTTACGTACTGTTGGGTGTAAAACATGCTGCAGCAGTACTTAGCCTAGCTCAGAGGCCTGACAAGGCATTTTTCTCATTCACCCTTTCTCTGCCTTACAGAATTTTACCTCTTCCCTCTGTGCACTAGCATACCGTTCTTTTCCCTGTAAAGGCATTTTTCACAACCACATCTTCAGCGCTGGTACATCAGTTCACACCTCCCTGACAAAACATAACTCCCTGGCCCTCCACTGACCTTGATGCCTCTGTGCTACTTCTACTGAGCTGGGATGTTGACATCTCATGGGCTTGCCCAGAATTGCTATGGTGGCAAACACAAAAAAGAGTGAGATCCTAAGTCATATATTTGGTTCACAGATTCAGTAAATTCTTAGCTCTTCATTGTCATGAAAAATACCAAATGCGTACATACAAAAGAAATATTTTAAGGCAATGAGGGTATGCCTCTTTCTGCGTGCTACTGTAGAGCTAGGTGTTTTGTACTGCACAGTATGCTGATCTGCAAGACTTAAAAATGGAAAAAGAAGGGGAGGGGAGAGAAAAGTGAACAGAATGGGAAAGGAAGCCGAAGACCATCCTCTGTTTTAGGAGGAAGCTGGCACAGCAACACAGCCGTCTTGGCAGGGCACCTCAGGCTTGCGATACAACATTACGATACACATTAGCTTTGAGGGATCAGCCACATTACCAGCAATGCAGCATCTTTTCCTTGTCTGCCTGCTGCCTTTCTGAACAGTCTCTTTGTTTTGGAGGGTCCCCCGATGGGTGACATCCTCCAGAACAAGGACAACCTCATGTGATGTCCACCATGTTGCCAGCGTCCCTGTGCTGCTCGCTGTACTCATGCTCCCATGGGAGAAGCACATAAACAAGAGGGACATTATCTTCTCAGCAGGACAGTTCCCTTGTCTTCCACACCCCCAGTGAGCTGGCAGCTGTAAGATGCTCATGTGTTTAACCTTTTCCAGAACTTGAATCACCAGTCCCTTCTTCCTCACCCCTATTGCACACTCAGGATCCTATGCAACAAGGCAGACTGTGGGAATAATTTTGTCAGCAAACCTTAACTTTGGACAAACCCGGGGAAGAGTGTCCCAAAGCTGATGGCAGATAGTAGTGTTGTGTTGGTTTGCTTTTGCTGGCATAGACACTACAACTAATTGTCCTTTCTCTCTTTTTCTTCCTTTTTTTTTTTCCCCCTCCTGTAGCTCCCGGCCCTTTGCCACAGGCATGGACATTGCTGCTTCAGTGAACGTTTCTCTTCACTGGAAGGGAAAAAAAATGTTAAGGATAGGATGCACCATAGAGCTGCCCACATCCTCAGAGAGACAAAAAAAGAGGAACAAGCTTGTGAAGAAAAACAAAGGGGGAGCCGCTCAGCTCAGAGGTGGAGTTCCTCAAAGGTTGGCAGTGTATATACACCTCCTGGACAGCACGGGCAAAGACTGCCTTATGACCTTGAGGTATTTTGCAGTCTCTCCTCTTTCGAATCCATTTTGTTGGATGTGGCTTTTGCTGAAAAAAGAAACCCAAGGCACAAATGCCTTTCTCAGCATGTCACAACTTTCCTGACCAACCCACATAGACAAACTGGAGACCTTGAGTACACACACTTCCGTTCTGTATAAACAGTTTAAAATAGATTTTAGCTTTGCACAGCATTATGTACAGCTTCTATTTTTAAATGCACAGCAATTAACCTGATGTGCTCATTCCCTCTTTGCGTGTGCCCTCCATTGATGCTTTTGAGTCCTGTACATGTCCAATCCCTGCCTTGTCTAAAACCCAAATACATATGTACTTTTTAAATTAACTAATTAATACTACCAAGATTTCCCTCCTCTCCACCAATAAATATAGGTGTGAAGCATGAAAAAAATCCTCACACTGTGTCATGTGCATATGAAAACATGCCAGCAGTTGTGATTAAAATCTCTCACAAACATGCCAACATCGTTGACAACTTGCCTTTAGCCTGGAGGAGGACAGTACATCCCTCAGTCTGTGCCTCTGAGTGACTGAACATCCCAGAGATGCCTCTGTGTTGAGGTGGCTCAAGGCATTCATCAGCTCTTCTTGCTTCCTTCTTCAGCCCATCTGCAAGACTCCACCCACATACGAGCAAATATTTTGGCAGTTGCTTATTGTACCTTGTGGAAGGGGCAGTTACTTCTCATCCACAGCAAGCCTCTCCATCTGTCATTCAGGCTTCCACGTGCAGATTTCATTGCCACTCTAGAACTGCTCACGGCAGGGTGAGAAGCTCTGCTGTCTAAATAGCATGTAAAATCCTGCTGTGCAAGGAAGCATAGGCCAAGGGTACATCCCAGAATGACACATACCAGAATGAGCAGAGAGATTCAGTACGCAGGAAAGAGCTCCGCAGCTGCAGAATGTTCCCCATGGAAGAAAAGCAGCCTTGGGCATCGAAAGTGCCACACACATTACTGCCTTTCCCAGGTCTGCAGTGCTGGCTCAGCCCCAATAGTCTGCTGCTTCAGGAAGAGATCAGTGAGAAATATCTACTGCATTTCAGCTTTTTCCTTTCCAGGTGCCTCGTTTCACTCACTCCAAAGCCACTGCGTGACTTAAAGGCAGGAATCCAAAGAGCCTGCTTCAAACTGAGCTGTGAGGATTGCTCTGGTAGCCAGTTTCCTGCCAGCAGTTGACAGCACTTTAAACATAGCAAGGTCTAGCTCACACACTGGTGGATAAACAGGGCCTGGCAAGAGAAATCAGGAGAATGATTCTCCTGGAGGGCCACTGGATCCCACTGCTGTCTGCAAAAGATCCCAAAGTGCTGCAGCAGAACAATGTGCTATGGGTTGTGGGAGCAGAACAGAAAACATGTTCCTGGAAGCAGCCAGCAACACCAAAAGATGGCAGCTATGTAGAGGCAGCTAAAAGACATTACCTGTAGGGCAGTGAAGTGGAACCAACATGGTCGTGACGGTGACCATGACCACAAGTTACCATGGTCATGGTCAGAATTACTGCAGCTGAGTGGATATACAAAGTCCACAAGTCATGTCTCTTACGTTTACTCTTAAGATGTGCTGCCAGGGGATGGAGGAAAGGAAATCTCCTTTCCTGCTGTACATGTGGCTGGTGTCTGAGCAGCATGGGCAGAGGGCTGATTTTTCACTCCATCCTTTAGCCTGGCCTTTGCTTGGAAACTGCAGAAGGAAACCAAGGATGAATTATGCTTCTGTGAAAACACTCAATGACAGAATAACACTTCAAGGAGAATCCCAGAGCTGAAAAGAAACAAGAGCTGGTTATGAGGTACCATAATTTAAAGCTCTCATTTAAACTACTTGGTTTTCAAAATGAAAAAAAGAAGAAACCTCATGTTAAGCTCACTGCTGGTGTATAAAGCTCATTTGAAAAACTGCTCTTGCAAGCTGGCTGAAAAATTACAATGAAATGGATATGCCTGGTGCTGGAGACTTGCATGTCTGTCCAAGTGAGGAGGTGTCCTTTACAATGCTTCCATGGGCAAAAAGACGAGGTAAGAAAACAAAGGCCAGATCCTGTTCATGCTTAGACAGGTATAGAGTTTCAAGGCCTGCCTGCTACAATCTGTCTCCATCCTCAAACTAAGCCTGCAACCCCTTACCATCCTTGCATCTGAGCCTGTGCTCCTGCATTCCCAGTGTACTCTTCTCCAAACCAGCTGTCCCAGGCTCTTCCTGCCACTGTCCTATGGCCCAGCATCCACAGTGAAAAAGAACTCCAGCTGTGCAAAGCTCAGTCCAAAAGCTGCCAGCACAGCCTGAGCCTTTGCACAATTCATCCTATTTAAAAATGTGCACCTTTGAGCAAGATAAATTTAGACTGGAAATGATCTCCCAGGCTTGTGGCTTCTCTGTTTTTCTCTGATACTATAAAGAGTTCTTTGGTGAGAGAAACCTTTTCCTTAAATATTTTAAATCAGGATCAGATCCTTCTTTTTTCCTTTCTCTTTGATAAACAGAAGAACCTGAGCTAGTATTGAATAGTGTTTTGCTAAGGAGAGGTCCTTGTGGGACCAACACTAGTAAAAAGGCTGGCACTGAGGATGGCTTCCCAGTTACAGTTATTCTTTGCGATTTTTGTATAGTCAGATCCAAGTCTGTTCCCATGGTTTCAGTTAGACCGCATAAACAGGACACCTGTATTTCTCTCTTGGCTTCCTAAGACTGTGCTGTGGACATGCAAGACTTGGGGAACATACCCTATAGACTCATCGTGCCCCTCAGAGTCATCAGGTGCAGGTCCCACTGGTGTCCAGCAATCCTGTTGGAGCCCCTGAAAGTCTTGCCCAGATCTTTCTCTGGATGACCCTTCCCATATGTCAGGCAAAGTTTCAAAGAAGAAAATGTCAAAGCCTGACGTTCGCCAACCCCTGTGGATACTCTGACACTACTGTTGTCTTGGAAGCCTCCAGCAGTACCCAGATACAGCTTTGCACATAAAACAGACTGATGGAAGGGCTCAGGCTGATGTAGCTTCTCTGAAGGTCAAATCCCTTTTTCCTTATCACTGTAAGCCACAGCCCTGTGCCAGCACAGAGCCTTGCTAACTCTCCTTGTAGGCACTGCAGCTCAGAACTCCACTAGTTAGACCTTGGCCTGGGTCAGGATATGACCTTTGTGCTCTATGCAGCTTGAGATCCATGAGGCTGCATAGAGCCTTTGTGCTCTGTGCAGCCCTCCCTTGCTCAGAGAGCTGCTGCTGAGGGTGAGGTACTTGGGCAAACAGTGATAATAAGGGAAAGAACGTATGGCTTTGCTGGCTCAGCACTGGAGGTGGCTTTTACCACACCCGCCTGCAGAGAAGGCAGAAATGTTTGTCTTGGGAAAGAGGAGATGGAAGGAACCACCCTTGTGCTTAGCACAGCGCAGGCATGAGAAGAGGCTTTGGTCAAGTCTGTGAATTTGTTCAGAGCCACTGGGGAGAATTATATGACGATGCTGAAAACTTGGTGAAGGGCAGAGTTGGCAGGCTCACTCTGGTTTCTTATGGTCCTGTGGCGTGCAGCATCTTCAGATGCTGGAACCTCTGCCCTCAGCTGTTCCATGATGGGATATCTACAGTCTTAAATCTCAGCAGTGGTATTAAACATGACTGCAGTCTCTTTGGGACAGGCTGCACAACACACAGAAACCCTAACACATCAGCATCCTGCCCTGGGCATAGTGCCTGTGGAAACCTGCAATCACTTCTGCCAGCAACTTTCTCAGTGCAAAATATTTGGGTTCAGCAACGAGGACAAAGTACAATGACGAGAGGACATTAAACCAGCAAGCATACTTACACCTTTTGTCTCACCTACCCTTAGTGAATCTTGAAGAGTTTCAAGTGACATTTACTGGAGCAGAAATGATGAACCAGCTTGTTCACACAGTAGAAAGCCTGTCTGCTCCCGTGTGCTGCAGCTCTTATGCTGCTGGTGACGAGACAGCAGATTGTAGCATTAAGGTACTTGCTCTGGCACAGTCTAGTAATGGCCCATTTGACTAAGTGTCAGATGGCCTCTAGGAAAAGGCCTCAAGCTGTTACTTAGACCCCAATGGGGAAGCAGCTGTTCCATTATGCTGTGACAGAAAGATCATGGCAATGATATCCAGCACAATACCAGTAATCCTCAGAAAGTATCCAGTAACCATTCTTCAAAGGAAGGACTGAATCTAGACTGGACAAACCTGGTGTTAGTGAACATATTCCAGCCTGCTATGAAAGTCTCTACTGGAGACAATGCAGAGTCTAGAGAAGTTAGATCCAAACCGACTCCTTTGAGGTATCTGCTCTCCAGTAATGTCTCCACTGCTACGCTTCAGTCACTGGCTTTGAATGGAGCTAACAACAGTTGAATGACGCGTGTCACAGAGGAGCCTTAGCCAGCCTAATCTGAGTAAGGACAGAAGTAGTGTCCTGACAGATAATGTCAGCTACGAATAACACTATTCTTTAACATTTAAGGAAGGCAGGACTAAGAATTTCTGAACTTTGATTTGCTCGAAAGGCATCCTAAGAGATAATCCTATGTAACACTATGGGCTGCATTGCTTGCTGGCACATGTGTACAGGTCCATTAGCATTAGGTGCATGGCAAGCACTCAGACAACAGCTGCACTTGGCTTCCTCTCTGATTCTGCTCTCTATTTAAGGGAGTTTTATAGAATCATAGAATGGTTCGGGTTAGAAGGGATCTTTAAGGATTAATTAGTTCCACACACCTCCCCCCCATGGACTGGGACACCTTCTACTAGACCTGGTTGGATATGATATGGGAATTCTGGGAGAAATCCAGTTCACCTCCGCAGTTTGAATGCTATTGTCTGTGATCAGCTTTTCCTAGAAGCCCCACAGGTGAATTTAGAAGAGTAGCAGTTGTCCTTTTGCAGCTTGCACATGGTGCAAGAATGCTGTACCTGGCCCCGAGTTCCTTATCCGGACGTGTAGCAGCTCTTGACAGCTGATTGCTGCCTTTTCCTGCCAACTTCTCTTCATGGTCTGTTAGCTGCTGTTTTGGAGATCAAACTTGCTCCTTGGCATCTATTCAAGCTATAGAGTCCAATTTATTTCTAGCACAACATCCGCTGGCATTGCCTCTGCAGTACATTGGCCCCGTCTGTGCAAGCTCACTAACTCCGAAGCAGCTCTGAGTTCTTCTCTGTTGCCAACAGACAGAGGCAGCAATTAAGATGATGACTGCTTTTTGATAAGGGCTTTCTCTTCAGGAGGAGCGATCAGTACCCAGCAGTCTCTCCTCTTGGAGGGAGCCTTTGCAAGCGCAGGGGGTACTTCTGCTGCAGAAATGGAAGAGCTCAGCTGAGCGCAGGTCTCCTGACTGTACCCAGACTTCACTTCAGTCTCAGATCTTTCCCAGCTTTAAATTCTTTCAGTTGACTTTATCTTATCCTTTCTTTTCCATGCACAATGTTATCAGAGCTACTTAGGCTTTACTGGCACAACTCCTATATTAGTAGTTACATTTTGTTGACAGGACCAGACTGGCTGAGGTAAATTGGCTTACTCAGAGTGTAGTTAGCAACATGCACAGTTGGTCTGACCATGTATTCTTTTGGAGCATTTTCCCATGGAAAGGAAGCTTATGCAACCAGTCAGTCTGTCCCACTAGCAATTTTGAGGGAGCAAATCTGAGGGAGCAGTTCATCAGCAGAGGCAGCCATCCATGCACACAGAATCCTCCCCGGGCCCTGCAAGCTGCTCTGCAAGTTTTGTGCTCAGACACTGCAGGATCTACATGCAAGAGACATTGCATCCTACCCATACAAATTTTGGTAGAAGTTTGTGTCTTGCTGGACACCAGAGAATCCAATTATAAATGCATGGGAAAACAGATCTCTTAGCTGGCACTGGCACTAAATCCAAAGAAACTCTCAGATGCAAATGACCTTACAGTTATCTTTTTGCTGGGGATATCTGCATTAGCCCAAAACTGCAGCACAAGAAAAAGAAATGAAGATCATCAGCAAGTGATGGCAGTGTTAATTCCACAGTGGTGCTATACGAAGTGGTATGAATACCACAGTGGTACGAAGCTCTGTAGTGATAGAAAAGCACCAGGCTAGCCTCACTGGGAAGGACTTACGGTTTTCAAGGGCAGAACAACCTAAGTTGGTACCCAAAGAGCACCAGAGCAGCAACATTTTCCAGTGGTGAGTGCTTCATGCATGATCTGCGAGGAGCACTGTGAGTACCTGAGGAGGTGGTATCAGCCTGCTGATGGGGAACAAAGGGAATATAGAACAGAAATAATGCAATAGCCTCATAGCAAAGGGGATCTCTTCCTCAAGGGCTTTTGGCAGGTTGTGTGTGCAGGGCTGGCATTGCAGAGTAAGCTGGTGAGGACCAAGTGCCATGGGCCCTGCTTCTCAGGGGTCCAAAGCAGAGGCAACTCAGTCAGCCAGCAAAACTCCTTGGGTAATGGTCAGCAAGCCTAGTTCATCAGAGCAGCAGTGGCAAGGAAGGTACTGTAGTCCATGGGAAGTCTAAAAGCTACTATAAAGACAGTCCTCACCCACTTTTATTTGGGAAATACAATACGTGACCCCAGCCCAGCAGCAACACTTACAGAAGTGAGGGACAGGCTGAATAAAACCGTATTTCCTCAGATGTTGTGCTTTGTTGTTGGGTGCAACAGCATGAGTTCTCATCATGGCCCTCCCTTTGGGGCACGCACGGGGTTGCACAGCCAGCAGCCACACAGAAGGTCATTTGCAGAGGTCCTCTGCTGTCTGAGACATGATGAGCTCATAGTGACCTCCCTCCCCTGCTCTAAATGGGGGGATTAAGGAGACTATTCTTCTGTTTTCTGTGTCTTTTTCCAGGAAACTAATAGTAAAGTCACATTGCTGAGCTATCAGACTGAGCGCAGTAGTATCTTGCAGCTGTGGTTTAAAAGTCCTTTGCAACACAGGGTGAGACTAGGTGTTTGTATGAGTCAGGAAGCCAGGAAGCAAACCCTCCCCTAAGTACATAGCGTAGGGGATGCCATTCCATAGTGCAACCACTTTGTCTTCTCTAAAGAGGAGAGCACTACTGTCTGTGTGTGGAAGTCGGTGGTGAGATTCCCCCAGAAGCTTCACTGGGACCCGGGTTTCTTGGAGCTTGAGAGGATGATCGCTGATTCCTGGATAAATTAACATATTGCTTTCCGTCAGGGTACGAATATGTGTGAGACTGAAGGGCTGAAGCTTGAGTCTTTTAACTAATTACCACCATATATGGATCTGGTCAATAAGCAAGTCAATAAACATACAGGCCAGGAGGGCTTGGCAGGGAGCTGGTTTGATAAAGTACCCATTTATACTGCAGCAGAACTGTCTGTGCGCACCTTCTTGACAGCCATTGCTTCACAAGGAGGCATGGAATAATTCCTGGCTGTTGTGATTACTTGCCTTACCTTTTTGAAATAACATGGTGCTGAAAGGGAGCTAAAACACCACTTTATTTTCTGCACTTCTCTATAAATAATCCTCTTAGTAGCTTATCCTCTTCTCCTCAGGAAAGTTTTCACAGGAAAGTTAAACGTGCTTCCCCTCTTCAGTTGGTTTTTCCTTTGCCTTCCTTTTCAAAATACCAGTTACAAAGAGACGCAGAGCCTGAGGGGGTGAGCCTGCAATGACACCCGCTTGCTTCTGCCACCTCGCGGGCTGCAGCCACAGTACACAGAGCGGGGACACCTTTCCGAGCATGACGTGAGCTGTTTTCCCATCATATCTAATGAAAGATCCCATGATAACAGGAAACATTACGCATCGCCACTGCTAGGCATGTCCTGGCGCTTCCGAAAGGAGTTTCCCTCCCTGCGTCAGAGCTGTTGTAACCAGAGGCACCTCTCAGAACAGTGATGACGTCTTGAATAGTTTAACCTTGTTACTGCAGCAGAAGATAAGACACCTCCTATTACTAGTTTTGTTTGTTTGTTTGTTTTAAAGATTGGGCAAATCTGTTATATGTGAGGCCTGCAAAAAGAGAACTACTGTCTTCTTCTGGGACACCAAACAAAAGCCTGTAGCTGAATGTTTTTGGCCACTGGCACCTTCACCTTGAGAAGGCTGTCACTGAGCTATCGCCTTTTGAGAGAAAGTTCTACCTCTCAACCTAAAGCAGAAATGCAAACTGAACAGTAAAAGCACTGCTGAGAGTGCTTGGAAGCTTTGGAAGCTCTGCCCTAAACCTCCTCAGCTGACTCAGGCATTATCTCAGCTGCTGCCCTCATGGGCCAACTTCTTATATAACATAACCTTCCTCTCTCGAAAGGAAGGAGGAAATTCCACTGTGAGAAAGGCTGTAGCCATACATGGGCAGAAGAAAGGAATGGGGAAGGAGAGACGAGATGAGGCATCTTGTCACAGGTAGCATTCCCCAAGGCAAGGGAAGAGCATCCACTTGCAGCTAGCTAGACCGCACAGCCTTGCCACCACCTCAGACTTCAGAGCTGAGCTAAACCTGAGCAGCATGGGAGAAGGGAAAGTGCATAGGTTATATGAATAAAGCAGACTCCAAACCAGACTGCTTTAGAAGGAAACTTTTTGTTTTTCTTTGCCTATACATTCATTTAAATGTATACGCTTTGGCACTAGCTGTTGCAGGTTAGAGATTCTCAGAATGATATGGCTCAAGGAAACATTGATAACATAGCACAACAAAATGAAGCTAGGACAAACATTAAAAAAGAAGGTTTTTCCAAGAGTGGAGCAGTTTTCAGCAGGAAAATATGGAGTAACAACCTGATGCTTGTCTGGTAAGACTGGATGCAACCATGCTGCAGTGTGTAGTCCTGCACTGGGAGAACAAGAGGGTGAGCCAAAGAGCAACTTCCATGCTGGGAGAGGGCTGGGAGAGGGCTGGCTGCTGTTTACTTTTACTTGTTCTTTAGGTATCCAATAAAATTTGAACCATTTTGAGCTAAATGACCAATAGAACAACTATATTATGTCAAAGTTGTCGTGGTTTAAGCACCTTGGTTTAAGTAAATGTTAAAAATTAAGCTTTGAAAAGTGATATTGGGCACATTCTTTGAATTTGCATTCATCAAGTTATCTCAAACCGGTTAAATATTTTTCTTTCTGATTAACTGTAATTGTACCACTGGCCTTGGAGGAACACTAACCTCTTATATGTAGCAAATCTGTAAGAGGCATGTAGTTACATTTAAGAATATTTTCTCTTGCCCACAGTCACATCTATGTTTGTTTGACAAGTTGTAACTGCTCCATTAACTAGAGTGTGTTGGAAAGAGCCATGAACCAGACTTGTGGAGTGAGCCCTGATATTTTGATAATTATATTATCATTTATAATTATATATGCTAAAACGTTGTTGTTCAGGGTAACTTTCTGGTGAAGAATTTATTAAACCTTTACAACACATTAGACATAGAATTATGAGGTGTTCCTGCCCATGGCAGGGGGGTTGGAATTAGATGATCTGAAGGTCCTTTCCAACTCTAACTATTCTGTGATTCTATGATTTCTGTCTTTACAGAAGGGACTATATATAGTTCATATATAAAGGGCATATATAAAGTTCAGAGAACACACATAATCCTGGCTTCAGAAACACATCCCAGTGCAAATGTTTCCTGCTGACACTTGAGGAGTCACTGCTGCCACCTCCCAGTGACCCATTTACCCTCCTGCCTTGTTGGGGAATCGCATGGCTCACAGCAGAAGTGTTTCCAAAAGAGCATTCCTCTTCCTGCTGAACACATCTCAGCACTGTGAGCCTGAGCTCACTACTCTGCTCAGCCTCCTGCCTGACCTCAGCATGGGGACCAACAGAAGGACCTGGAGTCAGAGCTGGAAGCTGGTGCAGTGACTGCAGAAAGGGCTAATGCGCAAGCAGATCTCTGCGGGGAGACTTGATTCAGAGAGAACTCATCCGTGCTGATGCTGTTTCTCTTTAGGCTACTGATTAGTGCAGCTCAGCGTAACGTGCTCTGCTGACGCAGGCGGAAGGTTTGGCCTGCGCTGCTTTGCATCCTGCCTGGCACAAGTTTCTTACCTCATGTGTTATTTGCCCTTCTTGCTCAAATGCACCCTTCCCCCAGTGCAATACCATACAGCTTGGCTCTGCCATGGTACCAAGTTGGATGGAGGTACCGGAGATGATGTTTCCATCTCATTACCAGGTCTTGGTGTGGGGTGCTGGCATCTGTGGGAACAGCAGTGGGGCTCAGCTCTCCCCCACACCCCAGCCAAGGCTGCACCAGGTTCCAGCAGAAAAGCTCCATGCACATTGTCTGCATTTACAGTGACCCTTTTTTGCTTCTCTTAGGTTTCTGGGCCTTCTGTCCATGTCTCTCAAGGCCCATAGCTCTATGCCAGGGAAGGCATCCCAAAGGAGATAGATAGGCAACCAGTCCAGAGCACAGACAGGTAGCACATCATGGGAACAGCTTGAGAGCATCTCTTGAGGGGAACTGGCCACCAAATAGGGAAGTGAATTCATGGAAAGGAAACCTTTCCCGAGGGCCTGAAGGATCTCCCAGGCTGGGAAACCATGCACCCCATCGGGTGTCCTCAGAGGGGTGTTGAAAAAAGAGTGAGGAGAGAGGCTTGAAAGGGAGCAGCAAGGAAGGAGGAGGATGAGAGCAGGGGTAGAGGGCACTTGAGGAAAATCCATGATTGACTGACTCACAGAAAATGGAGCTACCTCATAACATGAACTGACATGGTGCTGCTTTCATGTAGTGTTAAATAGCTGAGGGCTTCATCTTTCTGTTACAGAAAGATGCTGGTTTCCAAGGACTGGAGCTTTCTAGGGCAGTAATTAAGCTGTAAACTGAGAGATCAAATGTAGAATAAATATCTCATTAACCCTGACAGAGCATGATCTTTCTGCACAGCTCATAGCAAAAGAGAAAGTGAGTGTGAAGGATGGGATAAACCAGGCATTGGCTTTCCTGAATGCTGGAGAGGGGTGTTTGACACTTGGAATACCTGCTTACATGGAGGGGTCTGAGCACACATCCACCACTTCCCCACAGAAACCAGCAGATTGCAGGCTATTTCAAGGATAAAGAGAGATTTTCTACTCTTTGCTCGCTGGAACTGGGACCACACCACAGCATGGCCATGGATGTGAAATCCCATGGAGCAAAATGAGGAAAACCAGGAGCTCGGTTCTAAACCTAGCAGCTGGTCTGTGCCTGTGCAGGCAGAGTTAGGATTTTCCACTTTTATGACTATTGTGTTTTTCCCTACATACCTGTCACCACCTCAGGTGACACGTGCAAAGAGCCCAACAGGGCCCTGAGCTCCCAGCCATGTGTGTTGATCACACTGTCGTTGAATGCAAAGTCCAGGTGTTGGTCAACAATGAGATCCTCTGGCCCGCCTGCTCTGCTCTTACTCTGTCTTGGTTTCTCTAGAAAAGATGATTTATGGTTTTAGCCTAAGACAGACAGGAAACATTGGCTGTGTTTTCTTACTGTCAGAACCACTGTTTCTGAAAGTGGCAGAAAGAGGAGCTTGTCCTGTCACACATGAGCCTTTGTGAGCCGGGGAGAAGAAGGGAAATGCCAAAAAACCTTCACAGTGGAGAGGACTCTTCCTGAGTGTACAGCTTGGTGTTTACTTCTGAAATTGCTCCATTAACATTCTTATGTAAATCAAATGTGAATCCTTGAAAAAAAAAAAAGAGCTTCTATGCCAACCGATTGAAACAAGATAGGGCAAGAACGAGCTAGCCTGAGGTTGGTCCATTTGACAAGATCATAACAGCTGAAAGGATGTAGGTTCCTTAGTCCTTCCTATGACTAGCATAACTAGTCTTTACTGGCAACTAAATAGCAGCTTGCAAAAGGTATCTGGCTGCTTTGTGGGTGGTGTTGTGTAATGAGACAAATAGAAGCATTTGTCTAATAGCAACAAAAGCAAATTCGACTAATGCAGCATATGCAAGCTTCATGTTGGAAGCTTGGCTACTGGATCCTCCAGAGCAGTTGCTCATGTAAGATTATCTCAGGAGGGTGCTTGAACATACAGGCAGGCTTCTGTCATACTGCTGAAGCCTTGGATTTGGGCTGCTTTCATGTGCATATGGTAAGTTTTGGAGCAGGTAAGGCAGTAATCTTTGATTTCTCACCAAGAGTGGGCAACAGCATCCCAGATTAAGATGGGAAGACCTGAACTGGTGAGTGCCTGGGGTTCCTCATGGCCACAAGTAGGCAGTGCCATGCCAGTGGCTAACCCATGCACTGTGACAAAACACACTGCGCACTTCGGCAGGCTGTAGTGCAGGCTCTGTGTGAATTTGGCCACTATGAGACATTCAGCCTTAAGGGGTGACCCTCCCTTCACTCTTCTTTACGTTCCTTGATGGTGATGTCCTGGACTCCTGATCCATTAAGCGATCCAGGCTTGCCAAGCTGTGGTGCCTGCAGGAAACGCTGAGGATGCAGGCACCTGGCTCCTCGGTACTGGATGTGCTTGGCTCAGGCTTCTGCTCCTGTCACCACTTGAGATGGGAATAGGGAAGCTCAAAGCCTGTCCTAAAGGCAGGCTGCTGTTGCTTTTAATGGAAACAGGCCCTTTGAGGATCCCAGTGCATGGGCTAGAGGCAGGCATCTTTGTACCCCATGCCAGGACAGATCTCAAGGACTGGGTTTCCTGCTTATGTGGGGCTGGAGCAGATAGTGGAGGATAACGAACTGAGTGACACTCAGAGCAAGGAGAGGGTGTGAGTGCTTAAATACCCAGTTACACACTTAAGACTAAGATTGCCTTGAAGACAGAGTACACACAACTCCTCAGTATCCTTTACTGCTCAGAAAACAGCCTGCAAACAGCTGTGCAGAGATTGCAACCTTCTCACACTTGTGAAGATGGCTCCTAAGAAGACTACCTTAAAAGAGGTACTCCCAAGATCCCTAGAGTGAACCTTGGGGTGCAAGGTCCAGAGCTGGAAGCCCACATTGGGTCTGTCTGAGGGCTTTGGGAACCCACAGCTCCTTTCCCTGCTATTACAGAATTCCATGTTTTACCATCATATAGTAAACTTGCACTTTGTTTTTCTTTATTTGGCTTTAGCAGGACTGTGAGCACAATTTTCCTCACAGATCAGAGGAATGACTCCCAGGGTGTATTTGGAGACTACCTTCCAGGCTTCAGGCACTGCCACACTGCAACGTTCCAGCCTCTTTTATTCCACCTCATTGCATTAAATTGTGACTTCCCAGAGCTCTGGCTGGGGATGGAGCCTGCAAGACACCTGCTGTGGAGAGTGCTGAAATGCCACTGACTCCATTTGCTTTCCTTTGGGCCTGACAGAATAGATGACAGATGTCTTTCTCCTTTCAGAAAACCTTTCTGTCCTGCTGTCCCCACTTTATTTCTCTCTCCAGCCTCTTTTCCATGATCACATGCACTTCAGCACCTGCCTTTTCCAGCTTTTGATCTGTCTTCCTGGTCTGGCTTTCCACGTTCAAATCTCTTTGCACACTGTCATCTCATCATTAGCTGCAGTGTCTCACTCAGCATTAGCACATGCTCCAGTCGTTCCACTGACTTTTATCTCCACTTCCTTCTCCTTTTCATCTTTCAGCTGCCCTGGTCTCTTTCCAGTCTGTTTCCTTAAGTGCAGGCTGTCGCATACAAAGCCATAGCGTTATCTCTGACCTCGTTTTCTGTTTCCATTAGTATTTGAGAAACAAGCTAGGAACTGGTGTGTATCACTTTGTGGTCTTTCCTGTTGTAAAGAGATGTCAGGGAAGAGAAGGGGACATGTGTGCTGGGGGTTTGGACACACTCAGCACCTTCTGTTGTCTGACCCATGGGATTGGAGGTGTGAGCTGGCCAGTCAGCCTGGCTCCATCTCTGGCAACTCAAATGCTTGAGCAAGACCTTTCTGATTTATATCTCAGCCTTAGAAATAAAGGCGTTCTCCCATGTACTTTCACATTGGCTTCTCAAGAGAAGGGTGGGTAAAATATGGCATTACCTTTCAAAGGCAACTGTCCAAGTCTGGTTTTGGCTGGGGTTCAGATGCTGGATATCCAAGCAGCGGTGGCAGATCCCCCATCATGGAGCTGTATTGCTAGAGGGCAGGAGTCCCTTCATTGCCACATTTACTTACGGGATGGCTATTTTGCCCTCAGATTTTGCTATGAAAGCCAGCCAGGGCTATCACGGGTATCTACTCTCCCCGGCCATCACCTTCTGACTGCTGTATGTCAATGGCTCAACAACGAGTTTCATGCATAAGCAATAAGCACTCAGAGCAATAGGCATTTTTCATCCAGTAGGAATTGTGTGAGTTGAACTCTGTGCAGGTTCAGATCACGTCGGTGACCAGTGTGAAAGAAACCCTCTGTGCAGCAGAGAGGTGATGGCCTTCAAGATCCAGGGAATGCAAAAGAAAAATGAAAAGATTAAATTCAGCAAATGGCAAGAGGTTGTGCCTGTTAAAGGAGGTAAATGAAATGGGGATCTTCGTTAGGAGCTCCCTGACCTGAGCACAGACAAGACTGGTACTGTTTCTCTCTTTATTTCAGCAAGATGTACACACAGTCAAAAATGTTGTGTCTTTCTTCATCTGACTGAGTTCAGTTAACCTGGACCTTAAATACTCTGCTGGTACATTTTGGGTCAGGCTTTAGCACGCAGGCAGCGTGTGTGCTGCCCGGAGACACAGAGGTGAGACCAGGCAGGTCAACTGCTAATAGGCCTGCACAATTGTCACTGGGACATGGAGACATTTATGACAACAGTATTAATTTTTCCTGTGACAGAAGCAGCAGGTCATTAATCTGTTCACTTCCCTCTCAGTTAGAAATATCCTCCCTGCAGCTAAGGTATGGGGGAAATGAAGAGCTCATCTTCCGGTTTACTCTCTTATTTTTCAGCACTTATTTTGCACTACAGCACCCGACTGAAATGGCAACACTGTGACGGTAGTCTTGACTCCGGCCAAGCAAATCTGCCTTCTCAGTGTGACTATCTATTATGTGCCTGGTGCAGGCATAGTCCATGCTCTGGGGAGCTGTTTTGGGTTCCCCCAAGCTGCTCCACTGAAACAAACCTCTTCCGCCACGCAGGTCTCCAGGGTCCCAATGATGACAAGGCTTTCTGGGCTCTGGTTTTGGTGAGTAGCCAGCACTAGAAGCAGGAAAGTTCCTCATCCAAGTAGCTTGTGCCTGCTCTGTGTGTGCCAAGCCTCATCCTGGCCCTGCAGCATGACCCTGTCTGGGCTAGGAGCAGGTTAGCTGTTGCTCTCTGCTGGTAAAGCTTGGGAAGACCCAGCAGCAGGATAGTTTATACTTGCTTCTTGTCTCCCAGTGCAGCATTTTGATTACTCTGCTCAAATGGGTACCTTTACGGGCTAATGACAGAGAAAAACGTGAGATGGGGACAGGAGCACATGCAGCCTTACCACCTCGTGCCTTGAGAGGACAGATGCTTGCTATCCACAGCAGGAGGGGAGAGATGCATAAATAAGCAGATACATAAACACATATCTATGTAATTATATATATATATATATATATATCTCATCAACATGAGGTATGTTCTGCTTGGTTCCAGATGAATGCTCCAGTTCTCCTCTCCTCTACAATATATATATTTTTCTGTGCAACTTCAGAACTTAATCTTGCTGGAGAGAGAAGGCTTCCCTTTTGCATGTTTCTAAGCAGGCGTAAAGAGGGGCTTGAGAATTGCTGACCAGAAATGTTAAAAGGAAACCTTGATTAATTGAGCCTGGCCCTTGTAGCTGTTACCGACACCCAGGGGAAAGGTTATGAAAATCTTCCTGAAAAACTTTTATGCAATAGGTAGGACTTCGTGGCAGGACTTTGATGCTTCCTACCATGGTGTAATGTCAATAATGGTCATGGTTCTTCCTGTGCTGTCAAGGGAGGGTCCTGGGCTACTGGGAAGGAGGGACTGGGAAGGATGGAGATCGAAGTGGAGTTCACCACCTAATGTCATTTTCGCGGAGTCCTGATGTCCATGACTGCCAAAGCAGGCTCATCCTGCTCCTCTGTGACCCTCTTAATCCCTGGATACTAAGCAGAAATTTTATGCCCCTGAATAAAATGTGAATATTAGAGGAACAGCAATTTTAACGTTGTTAGAAGGCTTTCTACCCAGCAGGCAAAGATGAACAAAGCTCCGTGTACCTGAAGTTGTCCACTTTGTTCTTACTGCTTCAGAAAAGGAAGGGTGACCCTGAGATAACATATGAAGTCATAATGCATTCACCTGAGATACGAACTTTCAAATCCTTGCCTTGCTACATGTCCCCTTGACAGAATTGGTACCTGGCTGTCTTCTTTGTATTTCAGTCCTTACTTGCCTGTCTGGTGGGTGTGACAGTGATTTAATACCCCATGGGGCACTGCAGAGGCAAACACATGAGCTGTTGTTGTGAGGTTCTTTGGTAGACGGTATACCCGGAGCAAGGGGCAGTCTCATTGCCACAGGCCATTCAATGGCCTTTTCACCCCACAGGACTGGAGCTAGAGCAGAGATTTCTGAGGTCAGACACTGTGCAGCCAAGGGCATCCCATGAACAGAGGCTTCAGCCGCTCTCAATCAGCTGAAACATTAACATTGGCCTCCTCTTTGCGTTGAGGAGCTGCCAAGATGGAGATCTGCAGATATGCTTGTGTTCTTAAAGGTGGCACAGTTGGAGCTGCACCCCCTGTCCTTGCTTTGAAGCGTATGGGAGAAATGCACTGGGCAGTGCAGAGCCTTGCTGAAAATCAGCTGCTTCTAATAAGGAGGTATTTTTCTTTTAGATATAAGATGGTTGGATCCTTTGGGAAAACTGCCTTGCAAGCACAGACCTGAGCTGTAAATTTCTTCCACTGTGGTCCAGAGAAATCCCCCCGCCTTCAAAGGAGTATCTGGTGCAGATAGGGACGATGCACCCAGGTAGCAGAGAGCTGATTTCTTCCTTAGGCAGTCTTTCCCTTCCAGCATCTACTTGTGCACTCATCAGCTCCTGGCTGAGTTACTATGGCAATAAGAGTATATCATGGGCATTACACTTACTCACTGTCACCAGGGTCACGGGAGAAGAAAAACAGCAGAGCAAGCTGCTTAACTTTTCAGTTTCCTGCACATCCATGCTAAGACTGTGGGAAAGGACTGGAAAAGACTGGAAGTCCCTACATCTTCTATGTCCTGACAACTCACAGTGCAGGCACAGAGCCAAGCACATCCCCAGGGAATGACATATGCCCAAAGTGCGGATGTGGCCGTGCCACAAGATTCTCCATGCTGGGAGGGCTGTGGGCTCTGGGAGTGCAGGAGGCAGTGCTTTGTGCTCAGTGTTGCTGGTGCATCTGAGGTCTGAGAGGGAGAGGACCCCAGCACCATGAACACCAACCCCATTCTGCAGGGTGCTGCACTGCCTGCTGCTCCCTGGTATAGGACCTGGGCTCACCTACCTTCCAGCATGCACCAATGTGGCTTTCCTCGAGGGAGAAGGAGGTGATGCAGGTGCAAAAAAAACATGCTGGACTCAAGACAGCTTCGCAGCATGGCTGGCTATGCATGGGCTCTGCCAGGTCAAAACTGAGGTGGGGATCTGATGCTATGCAAACACTATCAAATCTGCCCTTTCTTCTAGGGCCTAGGAAGCTTACAGAAAAAGCTTTCTGCTGGTGCAGAACCCTCCATTTCATGCAGCATGGGGTATTAAATGGCAGAGACTGTAAATGTGTATGTAGGAGGTGTAAGAGGAGGGCTGTGAGGTCCTGGTCTTGCAGCCCTGAGCTCTGCTATCTTCCAGCTTCAGTACTTCAGTCAGGCTATTTTTATCACTTGGGCTGCAGTTTTTCCTTACTATTCTTATCCTGCGTTACTGATTACTCCCGATGATGGAGAGATTTAAACTTGCTCAACACATGTTAATGATTCTGTGTCGCACAGTGTAAATCAGAGATGGCGTCAGCAGCCAAAGCCTAGGAACTAAATGTGTGCAGGAGCCTGGCCTTGGTTTGGCACCGTAGAAACATGCATTGTGTTAGGACCAGGCACTGTCAGCTTTTATAACATAACATGTAGGAGCCTACACTTATTATTTCTTTTTACTTGACTGAGCAGTCAATCAGGAAGAGTTTCGAAGTCACAATCACAAATAGCCAGAAGAGGCAAATCCAACAAGCTGTCAGGACTGATTTTCCTGGAAAGATGAGTACAAAACACTGTTCTTATTTACATTATTCATATACATTTCTCTAGTTCTAAAGGATTCACTGGGGCATATGATGTACTATTTCCAATCAAATGAGCTAATTTCTCAGCAAATTGTTCTGCTTTTCCATAATCCACTAGTGTTTGGTTTTTTTTCCTTGCATCTAAATCTGAAAAACATTAAGCTACATTGGTCTGGGAGAAGGGAACCATGTGAATTAACCACTTGGTTATGAAGAACCTTAGAAGCCAGAAGACACAAACGTGACTGTGACCTTCAGAGTGATGCCAAATCCTCCCTCAGAGGGAGGAAGAATGATGCTTCCAAAGTGAAGAGCCTTTCCTCCCCTGCATCCCTGCACAAGGCCCTGTCCCATTCAGGAGGCCCCTGCAAGGTCAGCCGGTGGCTGGAGCCCCTTTGAGCACCTCGATGCTGACCTCTCAAAGAACGTAAGCTTAGCTGCTGAGTGAGACAAACAGAGGTGCTCCACACTTACAGGAAAGTACAGTCCAATTCCAGAGAGCAGATGGATACCAAGCAAGCTGGAGGAAAGGGCTGGAGAGTATTTAAGCTGCACATGCAGCCAGCAGTGGATAGCTACAAGCTGTCAGTCCTTCCTCAGACAGCTATCATTTATCCTCCGGTAGAGCCACATCCTGCTCTTTAATGTGTAGTTAAGAGAAAGAATTACTACTGTAGTAAGGACTGCATTTGCACTTAAATGAATTTTTAAACATCTTCGTGTTTAACCTTCCTGATGGAATAGACATGTCAGCCTGTGCAAAAATTGAAAACCAATAAATAATGCATCCACTGAGTGCTTCACCTTGGGAAAGGGCACATTTTGAAGCATCCATCTGTTCATCAAATTAAAGTTTCTATTTGATGGAAGGGAGATTACTTGGATTCAAGGACTAGTAGCTGAACTGATTGCGTGATGGGTATCTGAGTTAAAACAATAGCATCAGAAGCCAGAGCGGTGCTGCTGGAGCAGCCTCCTCCTGCAGGAACAGTCTTCCTGCTTCTGTGCTTACTCAAAATAATTATTAGCATATTTGTAATATGGCAAACTTTTAAACTCAGAGATTCTTACTGCCTACAATGCTTCAGGCTCTGGGACTGGTTTCCATGGGGATTATGGCCCAGGTAGTCCTGCAAAAGGCTGGTACTGGTAGAGGGCAATCATGATCTGGTCAGACACACTGCACCAGGACTGCTCACCCACCAATCACCCTTCCCTCCCATCTCTCTGCCCAGCCTCTGGAACAACCCCATGATCCAGTCACTGGAGTTGCTGCATCTAAACTGAGATGCCCAGGGCACTTCCAGAAGCTCAGGACCTGGAGCACGGTGTGCAAAGAAACCCCCTTGTCGGGTCAGGATGTCAGGTAGCAGGCTCTTGAGCTGTGAGACAATTGAAACTGCTGCACACTGGAAAGCAATTTATGATATGTGCTTTGGGAGCAGTCCTGAGAGCAGCAGCAGAGCTGAGGTGCTGCTTGTAAATCCTCTTCTTCTGCCGTGCACAGGGAGTCAAGAAGGTTCACAGGGGCTGTGTTTTTCCATGGCTCAGTGATACAGGGTGTGGAAATCAGAGACAAAATGGGGAAGGGGCTCTGCTGGCCCAGGCTGGGAAGGCTCATTCACATTCATCATGACTCAGAAAGCCACCTGGTACCCGTGGGAGGCAGAAAGCTGGTGGGGAGTGCAGGGGAAGGCTGTGGGAGCAGCACGCAGGTAGCACAGTCTCTGGGGCAGATTGATGAGCTCTACAGCAGGGATGTCCTGGGGTGAGGCATGGTCTATGCTTGCCTTGTGTTATGGGCTAGGAAAGAAGGGGGAATGTCACTTCATTTCCAACTTTATGATTACAACATTAGCCCTTTATTAAAACACAAACTGTGATCATGCTGCTCTTGCCCTGGTTTTTTTACATGATATGGGAGCCCTTTATTGGCACCAGCACATTCCAGTAAATCAGGATTGTGGACGTTCCCTGCTGTAATGGGGCACGACAATCTTCTGAAGCAACTTTGCTTCCTGCAAGGCTGTCAAGGTCAGTTTAGGGGCACAACACGAGAGCTTTTGGACAAAAGCACTAGACCCATGCCTGTCTGGCCATGGAATACAGTCTTTATTCTTTGTCTTCCTTTTCTCTTTTTTGCTTGCCCTGACCCTGTTTGAATGCAGCAGCTTTATTGGCATGCCTCAGCAAGGACAGACAGACCAGCTTCCTGAAAATTACATACGTGCACCTACGGGTGTGTATGCTCAAAATGTGGGCAGAGCCACAAGAGCAACGCCAGGAGTGCTGCTGGCACTGTACATGGCACAAACATGTATGCATTGTGGTCATGCATTTTCTCAGTCCATCACTCATCTTAGGGACAGGCCATGCTGACTTCATATATATTGCTCTTCTGCTATACCTCTGTCACAGAGGAAAGCAAAGCTGGAATAATGAGGCCTGTGCCGACTCACAGCACAGCCATAAGTTCTAGGAATGCTTCCGAGGCAAGTTAAAACAAATTAGTAATTATCATGAGTGACAGGTACTGTGCAGCCACCAATGAGCAGCCTGCTGATGAATACTAAAAATCTTTTAGCAGAGGAGTTACAACTGTGGCTGTCAACATGGCTATAATTAGGCAGTGCTAAGTGAAATGACTTCTTCTCAGATGTACTCCCTCGAGAATCCACAGATCTGGATTGGCATACAAAGGAAGGAGGCTAAAAAGGGCTGCTTGCTGTTTGCATTGCAGGGCCTATAGAGGCCAGCTGAAATGGGACCCAAGTGGAGCAGGCCCAGGACTTGAGCAAGAGCGGGGTCAGTCTGCCTCTCAGTCTGAACTGTCACACTTCGCATTCCCCTTCTGCCTTCTCTTCCAGGGCCTCCAAGCACCTCACAAGTACCAGAGTTATGCCTCTCAAACACCCAGGAGTATTAATCACTTGAAAGATGAGTTAATAATCTCTGAGTTGTTGAGACATGCTGAAGAACAAGCTGATAAATTTTCATTGCACAGTGGGGAAGTGTTCCTCTGGCAGAGAGATCAGGTTGATGACAAGTTCAGAAGCCTCTGGGGAAGCAGATGAAAAGACAGAAGTTTTC
>JBCJKH010055720.1:0-11665 GCA_039877255.1 Loriculus beryllinus | reverse complement strand
GCCCAGCCCAGCCCGGGCCGGCCGCGCTCCGCCTCCCCCCGTTGCCTTGGGAGGGCCCGGGCCGCCGGATGGGGATCCGTGGGGCGGGCTCCGATCCCCGCACCCAGAGCTGGGGCAGGCGGGAGCTGCCGCAGCTTTGCCCCCTGCCCTGGGGCGGCAGTTCCCTGCCGGGACGCCGCAGTAACCGGCTGCCGTGAGCGCTCCGTGGGTGCCCCAGCGAGAGGAAGAGGAGTGCCGCCGGCTCCCCAGGCACGCAAGTCCTCAGGTTTGGGTTCATGCTGGGGGGTTCCAGGTGTTTTCCCTCCCAGCGCTAACCGGGACAGCGCTGCTGCTCCCACCCCCTGGGAACAGCCATGCAGGGCCACAGAGTGTTTGGTAAGAGTCGGTTTATGGGCAGGGAAGATTTGGGGTCATCGGTGATACAAAAAAATAAAATACTTCACAAATCTGCAGCACCCCTGAATCAGATTTAGAAGGTATGGAATATAAGTGGGTACAAATTGGAGACCTTTCCGGTTCCTACACAGCGACCATAGCTCTCCCCAGGCACAGCTCCCTCCAATTTACACATGGATACCAGGCATGAGCCACTTCCCCTCCTCTTCCAGATTCAGACTTCCCTCAGTTTCAGGGACAGCATCACCTGGACTTGCCCAGCCAGAACTCTAAGTGGGTAAATGGGGACCAGGTATGTGAACACAGAGCAAACTGGGGGCTTTTTAGAACTTCAGAGGAAGGGATTTGAAGGAAAAAGAGGAAGGAATTTATTAGATTGGCTCCATTTAATACTGGATAGCTTTTGGCTGTAACAAAGTGAGAGGACACAAATACTGAGATTGAGATTCACTTTACATACCCAGAGGTTTGCTGGCTGCCCAAAGAAAACTGGAACTTACTAAAGCCCCTTCCTGCCAGTGCTGATACATCATATTTCTTCTCCACCTGTGCTGATAAAACATTGACTTAAAAAAGTGGAGGTGAGGTCCTGCATTTGAAGGCTGCAAAGCCAAATACAGTTACTTGCTCAAGCTTCTCTTATACCCACAGATGCGTCTGAAGAAACTGTCAGATTTGGAGCCCAGATTTTTCTGTAGGAATTTTTTTTTTCTTCAGGCAAAAGTGACCCCTGCACCTTTTTGAGTGTTATTTCAGCTGGAGCCCAAGAACCTGACAACTCACAGACGCATCTGTCAAAGCTGGTCACGATTGCCCTGAGTTGGAAAACACCTGTAGCAATTCATGCTGTCCTTGCAGCAAATTGACCTGTGAGTGTGCTTTGTGTACTTTACCTGTTTTATTGAGGATTAATTAGTGTTTGTATACTGACACAGTTGTTTTCAATACTCCATGGATATGGTTGAAGGCAAAGGGCTGCATTCAAGCTGTGCTGTAGTCTCCTAACTTCCGTGTTACAGCTGCTTTAACACATCCTTGAAGCGAGACAAGTGTTTCTGACTGATACAGTACTTTTGACTGCCAGATTTCAGTCTGTTTAAGAAAGGAAAGAAGAACAGGCAGTTTCAAACCCAAGCTCTATTACTTGAAGAATTATTTCAACTCCCCTCTTGATCACCTGAATCTCTTCCATCTGCCATCAAATTCAGCAGAAGTCTCATGGAGTCTTGACCTTTTCTGCCTTGAAGAACACTACCTGCACTATCACTCCATGCTGTTCTTACTGGTTTAACCCTGCCGTGAATCACAGAGCTACACAGCACTGCAGGCACCTGCCAGGCTTTGTCAAACACTAGCACAGGTCCCAGCCCAAGGTGCTTGTTTTCACTTAAATTATGCATTTCATAACTACCTTGTAAAGTACTTTGAAGATATGACACTAAGTATTACTAACTGGTATTATTGGACAGACATAATGCAAGCAATTACATAGTAACACTATTTAAAACAGGTGTGTGACACAAAGGTAGAATTAAGTCACATATGCCTACTTTACATACATATTTCTTGGCTCTTGCTTACTCAGTACAGCCTGACACTCTGAAAATTCACTTTCATCTCTTTTTACACCCAGCCTTCCAGCTAGGAACTGCTAAAGCCCTGAGCTCAGACTAATGCTTTGACAGGTATATGGGTGCTGTCAGCAAAGCTAGCAAGTGACTGTCATGGGGTCAGCCTTTGTGGAAGGTGAACAGATGGAAGCTGTGTGAGCAGGGCTCTCACCTACTGCCCACGAGTGTCCAGAACAAGCTGCCTGGATGGATGCATGGCCCACTGGGGAAAAGACTTACCGAGCAGCAGTGCAAGCTATGACCAACAATGGTGAGGGTAACTGTGGTGAGAGTGAGAGACCCTCACAATTCCCATGTGACTCCTCAACACATGTATGGTCAGTTAAGCAGTGTGTCCTGCCCCAGCCTTCCCAAACCACCCTCGGCAGCAAACTCGAAGCTGGGTATCTCTTGTACAAGGCATCCAAGTAGCTCACGCTTGCAAACCCCACGTGGGTGAACGGCATGAGCTTTGTGGTAGGATATTCCTTTTGTAATGCAGAATTTGCACTATTAGATTCCAGCATTGGAGGGAGAGCAAATGCCCCAAGTCCACTGGATAGTGTTAACTGTGAAAGATAGTGATGGCTGTGTAAACCAGGTTTGTTTGGATACTTCAAGTCGTGTTTGCTCTGTAGTCTGCCAGAACAAACCTTTGGCCTAGTGACTCTCCTCTTTCCCCTGTGTGCAACACCCTGTGCCATGCTGGCACAGGGAAGCTGGGAGCCAGAGGAAAAATTAGCCTGGAAGAATACTTGTTTTCAGCTGGATTGCTCCCAGGATTTGATTGCAGTATGGACACACAAAGAAGTATGTCAGCATGACTGAGGGGCAGCAGGGTCCAGCACAAGGACAGGAACGCACAGCACAAGCCGGAGCTGGGAACAGGATGATACAGCAAAAGAACAGGGCATCAGTGCCGTGCCAGAAACATCAGCCTCCATGCTCAGCTGCTTTCTGCTCCCCCCATCCCTCACAGGAGAGAGAAGGACTGGGAAAGAGAGGGAGGGGTGAGAGTAGGAACTCACGTTTGGACTCTCCTACATTCCACACTACTGGCACAGGAAATAAGGAAATAAGAAAATAAGGCAATAAGGCTGTGGTTTTGCAGACATCATTTTTGGTGGCAGCACTTTGATGGAGTGGTTGGGTTATGCTCCTTCCACTGTGCTGGTGCAGCTCTTTGTGCCATTGTGTTGTGAAACAGACCAGGACGCTCCTTTAAAAAAGCAGCACACTCCACACCTGAGTGGTTTTCATTCTGGCTCAGTTCTCAAGCACAATTCACCTCATCTCCACTGTGCAACTGGAGGAAGAGTCTTAGAGTGGGAAAGTGTAGCCAGAAGCAGGCAAACAGGGATCTGCCTAAATCTGCAGTGCCTCTCCCCGTGGCCCAAAACCTCAGGGAAAATTTCTCTTCAGCAATCACAGGCAGCTTGTTTGTCAAAACTGGAGACATCAAAAAAGAGGAAAGAAAGGTTGAATCCATGTAGGCACGTGCAGCACTTCCAATACTATTTTCCTCTGCAAAACATAAAAGGAAATCTGACTGTAATCACATTAGAAATGCTCCCTCTTCTCCTCCCATTTAATCTAAACATTATGTATGACACTGTCCCCAGCACATAAGATGGCAATCCAGCAGACCACTTAGGCATGGATGCTGCCTTTAACACCTGATCATTCCTGCTGAAGTCAGTGGAAACACATAGATGATTAAAGCTGTTCATGCTTAAATGCTTTTGTTAGGTCATGGGCTAATTTAAGGACAGCAACAGAGCTCTAAAAGAGAAAAACAGGTTATTAACACTGAAGTCGCAGCAAATCTGTAGTAAATCTCCTGGAATAGGTTCATAATTAGTAAATCTACACTTCTCAAAGTAAATATCCTCACCTTTTCTTCAGTTCCCTTTTCCCCCTGAAGACTTCTACACTGATAAATTAGTGCCTGAACCTTACAGCAGCATCCATGAGCCTGCACCATACACTTACATCTTCCTATATAGCATTGCATAAGTGGGGTGTTTCAAGGAGGTAGCTATCTTAATGCTAAACTGACAGTTTGATGTGAACTCCAAAATCTTTCAGAGCAGAGGCACCGGCCTCTGTGCATGCAAAGTGTCTCCTGAAGACAGGCACCTGCAATCTGAACTGAGCAGGGCTCATTCTGCTGCATTTATAGTGCTGGCACTGTACATGAATAAAGGTTTCCAGTCTACGTTTTCCCATCTTCCAAGTGCCCCAGTTTCTAAGTTAGGCACAAAGTGGGTTTGTTACACAAACAGATGTAACTTCAGGTTCCACCCTGAAAATCAAAATTCAAAGCTGAGCTCCCCCAGCCCTCACAACCAGCTAAGTGGAGTCTCTTGGATCATTTGTTTCTACTTGAGGAACCTCCAACCTGTCCAAGTCCTGCATCAGCTGCTACAGTGCCTTTCTGTATCCCACTTGAAGCCTTGCATTCCTGATGGGCTTTGTGGGCTTAGCAGGCTGTTTTATGAGTCTGTTAGGCTCCTGATAAGACTGGGTCATGGTCTTATGGACCTTTAGAGCTTAGCCTGATCTCATCACTAAACTCAGGCAAAGGTTTTGGGCTCATAATCCTCTTCTCTTAAACCCAGAAGTTTAACCACTTTTTTCACTTACATTAGCCAGTCTAATAAAAAATATCACCTCTCCTATCCTTAGACTGTCGCTGCTGCAGCACTTGTACTGCAGTGTATTTGTATGAGAACTGTGACGAGGCCGTGGTTGAGATCACACTGGTCCTGTCCACTTACCCTCATGCTCCAAGGTAGACTGGTACCTTCCAATGACACTGTATCCCACCACCAGTTTAGCATCTCAATTTTGGCTCTATTTTTCAGAAGCTGGGTGAGAGGAACCTGCCAAGAAACCCTGTATTCAGATGACCATAGCAGAAGCTGGAAAAGCAGGGCATAGGTGTCAAATGCCAGGTCTGGATTCAGGAACCTGCAGGATATACAAGGAAATGACAGCCACTGGTAAGCAGCTTTTTTGCAAAATAGCTCCAATGGGCCATCTGCAAGCTCCAGTGCTCGTAAAGCAAAACTGGACAGCAAAAGGCACCCAAGGTCTTATGCACTGTTTTAGCTGATGGCCTCCTCTCACTCCTGAAGCCCTTTTTTTGAGGCTCAGCCAAGACCTACAGTAGTTTCACTTTGAGCAGAGGCTATCTGAATCTCCTGACAGCCTCTTCCCTTTCGTTGCCATCTCCAGGAAAAACCTCTTTCTCAGTAGTAGCAGGTCTTGATAGTTCTAGGTCACACCTGGGCTGAGGACTACAGAAACAACATCAGCACGTGCCTCCTGCTCACACTATGCAGGGCACCCTTCTCAGACCTCCATCATCAGGATAAGGCACCCTCTGGCAGCTCTCAGGGAGCAGGGGTTTGATTTGCCTCTGCTTCCACTGCAACATGTACATGCCTTGGGTGGCTACAGCCCATTCCTAATGATTATTAGATTGAGAACGAAAAAGCTCTTGAGGGTAGGAAGTGGGGCTAAGACGTCTTTGGAAGCGGGATTTACTAATCCCGATCACCACCTTTAAAAATTAGTGCCCTTGGGCCCCAGCCAGCCCTCAGCTCTGTCAACATCTTTGCTGCCAACTTTACTAACAGTGACACAAGTGTAAATCTGCTGTGAGAAGAGGATTAAGCCCATTCTGGTTTTGTGGCCTATGAAATGTCTACTGCTCTGTTGCCGCTGGGCAGTGATTCATGACACAGAAAGGGGAATTCAGGCTGCATCTTCAAAACTGTACAGGAAAAAGGTAATTCCAGAAACTTTACCAGCCAATGAAGTGTATGCATACAACATTTCTTCTAAGTCAGAAGCAAACAGCCTGTATCTTGCCAGATGCTGGTTCAAGTACATGATTTTTTTTCCTGTGAAATAAGATTAGCAACAGCAATCTTCCATGCATTCTAGTTCAGGATTTTGTCTGCAAGGCTCAGGCAAACTTGAGCCTGCCTGGATACTGCCCTGCTCTGTATTTCTCTTACTTGGGATGAGACCTGAGCAGGCGCCTATGTAAGAATCCCACTAAAATGATTATTTTAGTGCTGATGCAGTTGGCTGGATTTGCAAGGAGGACTGAAGGAATTAGATTTATGGTTTCTAAGAGTTTCAGTTTGGGGTGAGTTCCTGACTCCCTTAGGCTGATATTTTCATGCAGAGGCAAGAAAAGGGGTTTTTACTACAAAATTTATGATTGGATTTCAGCTCTCGGGCTGAGAATATATTTTGATTCCAGGTTTCTATATTCTTAGAGCATGGCTCAGCTCTCATAGCAGGACTGCAATGCCACTAAATAACTGTTACGATTATTAACAGTGTAACTCCACTGAGCTGTCATCAGAAAGACAGCCAAGCTGAACATGTATTTCAATTAAAGATGCAGAATTATGCATATTTATGCACAGGCCTAGAAAGCAGACAGGATCTGAAATGTACTTCAGGGCAGGAGATACAATTAACTTTTCATTGCCTTTATTATTTTCCAGTTTATAATGGTCTCTAGCTCAAAAGTCTCAGCCCTTGCCCGTGTAATATTGTTGTCTTCAGTGTAAGGTTTTGTGGGTGACTGTGACTTTTTTGGTCACAGGGATAGGTAGGGACCATAATGAGATACTGCACTGCCCCTAGAAGACACAACTGATAGTGATTGCCAAGGTGGGAACCCATCTCCCCAGCAGACACTTGCATACACTCTATAATAGAAAATACCCTGCAGATCAGAAAGAAAAGTGGTGGTGCATGGAAGACAGGCTGCAGTGACCTCTTGTTTTGGTGTTTACTGCTGTTTGTTTTGGCATTGCAGATAGATTTGGTAAACTGTCATCTGCTATAATTTGTGTGGGGACACCTCCCATATTGTTCGCTGTCCTGCAACACCCAGAGTCCTTAAGTTGCTCTTTCATTTATACACTGGTCTATTTTAAAAGCAGCATTAGGTGACACGTCCTCTCCCTTAAAAACAGTGTGAGGATCCTGAGCTACCAAACACTTGCACAGCTGCACAGCAGGATTTTAGCCAACTCCTCTTATGCTGAGCAAAAGATGTGGTATTTATTTGTAAATAGTTTTCCCGAAACCAAGGGAAATGCATGCTAAATAAGATGCTGTTGTGACAGACTGTCCCTTGAAGCATGGCCCCAGCTCCCTGGCACTGCTCCTCTTCCTGCAACAGGATCAGCTATTTTTGGCCATGAAGGCACCAGTACTGGGTGCTGGGGGACCTTCTGCTCTGCAGCAGTGTATGTACCACCAACCCCTCACATGCAGGCAGCCGCCAGCCACTTGCTAGTACTGATCACAGGTTTGCTTGCAGTTCCGCTGCCCAGGGCTGACTGCAGAACACCTTGCTTGCAATTGGCAGGGGAAAAAGCAAACACTGTTTTGCACTTAGCCCAGCCATGGAGCTGTGGGATGTGAGCAGTCACCACACACCTCAAACAAATGAAAGGAAAATGACCACAAAAAGCACCTGTACCAGCACAAAGGTGGGGTTAAATTACTGGGGTCAGTGCAGCACTGCTGTCATCACATCCCAGGCTCTGCAGGGCCCCATAGCCCCCATTCTCCCCACACCTCGTCCACCCTGGGGATGCTGCTCCCCACAGCCAACCTGTCAGGGCGAGCTCACCCACCACAGTGGCTGCCAGCCCCAAGACAAACCCAGCTCTCAGAGGCCGACAATCGCACCTCCTGCAGCCAGCTTTGGGCTCCCTCATCCTTGGAGGGCAGTGATAACCCCTTGTCTCCTTTGCGGATCAGAGTTACTGCAGTCATTCTCATTCCTAAATTGCTCCTGACATGGGCTTGTCCTGCAGCAGGTCCCAGATCTCTTATTCGGATACAAGCTCCCAAGACTGGGTCTTGGGATGCAGCAGGGAGCTGAGCTGCCTGCTCCAGCTTTGGGCTGCTGGACACCTGCTATACACTGAATCCCTGGCCCTTATTCTGCAGAAACAAAATAAATGCTCTTTCTAAATGTTAATTTCTGGATAATATCCACTGATATATAGGCCAGTGCAATACATTATCATGTACCATATACTGCTTGCACTGGAAAAAGCAACACCTTGCAGGTCAGAAATTTTGTGATGATTGCAGTTCTTCTGGGAGCTGTTATTATTAGGATTTGCAGTGCATAAAATCCAAGACTCTCCTGTGGCAAAGGGGCATATCACTGCCACCAGCAGAAGAAAGGGTAAAAGGAGCCTGTGCACAGTCCTGGAGGTGTCAGATCCAATAGACTCATTATGGGTACCCGTGCAGGAGCTTGTTCCTCATGGAGGCAGGTGGAGGTTGGACCTGGTCTAGCCTAAATTGGTTGAACTGATGCTTAAGCCTCCTCAGGGTTTGATGGACATGGAGCAAGATGGTCCCAGTGAGCATCCAGAGGAAGACAGGAGCAGAAGAGTCCCCAGCAGAGCAGAAGCTCACAGAGATGAGAAGCAGGTCAAAGAGGGGGGAAACCTGTGTGTGAAGAGTGACAAAGTCCTGGCAGGGCCAGAGCTCGGGTGGAGGGCAGCTGACAGAAGACCTCACTGCTGCTCCAAGAGGCATTTCTGTCCTTCCCCACCACCTCTAGCCAGATCCTCTTCACATCTCAGCACCAGGACTGGCGCATGTGGGAGCCATAAATCCCAGCTTAAATGAGCCAATGCAGCTGCAGAATGGTCCGGAAAAAAAACGCATGTAGTTGGTTTTCAGTTGGCTGGTTGGAGTCAGTGCAAGGGTCTGATAGATCAGAGAAGGGGGGAGCAGGCAGGGTGCAGGCTGCAGCTTCTGGCAGCTCTATCCACGTAGGTGAGCATGATCCAGCATTTTGTTTCAGCTGGTCTAAGCAGGGCAGTCACAGTAGGGTGATCCCATCCTGATCTACCCCAGCTGTGACCTTTCCTTCCATCCTACACCAGATTTAGTGGTGAGAGGCTGCCAAGGTGAGTCAGCTCAACTAGCAGATCCAACACTAAACTACTAAGAAGCCTTTCCTTATTGACAGGGTGATAAAACACTGAACAAGCTTCCTAGAGAGTTAGTTAATGCCCAAAGACTACCAGTATTTAAGAGGCATTTGGACAATGCCCCTAATAGCATGTTTTAACTTGTGGTCAGCCCTGACGTGGTCAGGCAGTTGGACTAGATGATGGCTGTAGGTCTTTTCCAGCTGAAATACTCTATTCTGCTCTTTCATGAAGGTACTTTTTGGGATGCTTCTGGTCAATCAGAAGAGCATACTGAACAAGTTCATCCCACGGTCATGTCATCACAGCTGCAACGCAAAGGTAGTAATCTTAAGCATGGGGTTTTGTGATGTGGCTGAACCCATTCACCTGCCCATAGCCCTCAGTGTGGATGACTGGGTCCCTGTTCCCCTCCTCATGGCACATGTGTCTGGGCAGGACTGCAGCACTGGCACTGACCACACAGCAATCTCGCCCTTCAGGGAGCTGAAGCAACCAACAGCTCATTGCAGAACTTAAAAATAGCTTCTGTCTGGGCTGGTTGCACACCGTGACTCACTGTGCCAGTCAGCACCACAGCGAGGGATCAGGGGAACTGGATTTGACAGCATTTGATGCACTGAGCTGTACCCTGAAGCCACCCCTCCAGTATGACTTTGAAGCGGAGTTGGTCTACAGCAAGACCTGCAGTGCCAGCCAGCAGCAGACACTGATGCTCACACACAGATGTGTGATGAACTGTCCTGCCATGTGGCAGCACTCCCCTGTGTAGCAAGGTGCAGCGCAGGGCTCCAGGTATTTGACCAGCGTGGAACAAAAAGCCAGGTCAAGGTCATTCCAGCAATACAAACAAGCTGCAGGTAGGGGTGTGTGAATGGACTGCATTTCTATAAAAGAACACATCTTTTAGGACAAAAATGAACTCTTGGTAGTGCAAACAAAGGTAGGCTGGATGTGGGAGAGCGTGTACTTGCTGGAGTGATGAAACAACTCATCTGCAAGTGCCAGATAGGCCCCAAGAAAGCCCTGTGTGACACAGAGATGCTATTATTCCATTGCCATCATGGTCTAAACCAAACTGTAAATCTCTCTCAAGTCCAAAGTGTTACCCCATGCTGTTTTAATAACAAAGTTCACTGTATAATTTGGCTCTGTTCTCCTTATTCACTTCAGGCAAGTCCAGAAGTGAAATGGGAATGGGGTAAAAGGCCAGAGCTGAAATACAAACAGAAGTTGCTCATAGCTCATGTTTGGTTCATGCCATCAAACTTTCATTTTCAATGCTACTAATCCTTCATTTTCATGATGACTTCAAAATTTTTTTAATGAAAAAGCTGAATCCAGAGATGTAGCCATAAAAGTGTAATTGCCTCCTGTGCATTGTATTTAGAAGAGACAATTAACAGTATATTCCAGGGATGGATTGAAAAGATGAATGTTAACAATGACAGAATTCAGCAATCAGGAATCTTAATTTTAAAATCCTATCTGGTATTTTTATTTTCTTTTTACATTGAGTCTCCAGGATTATTTCCATTTTTAAAGAAAGATTGATTTCAACAACTGTTAGAATTAGTTAGATGTGACTAACAAGGAGGGTATCTGTCGGTTTTACTTATTCAAGTGAGTATGTATCTCATATGCATTTATTCAGATTCCTAATTACCTTTTTAATAAAACTATTAGAAATAGTGAATGATGCTTTTTGTTAACAAGATTATTTTTCACTTGGGTCAGACTGGATGGAGGTCAGGTTGCAATTAAAAATGAGTAAACAAGTGCTTGATGTATTTTTACTATAAAGATATCCTACCTGTGCTGGATATATACAAGACACAGAACTCATACTTTTTAAAAGATTAAAACTGATTTATTAAATAAAGGAGCTTTCTTTGTAACTGGATTTAGATTTTTTCTGGATCTCAAGGTTCCAGAAGTGCTAGCTCTCATCCTCAGCTGTCTTCCTATGTAAAAGGGAGAAAACAAGTTTTCCTGCTTTTTCAGTTGTCAGTTTCTTGAGCTATCCTTAACCAGGTAACTGAATACATTTAAAATGACAAACACTCTGCTCCCGCAGATCAGGCTCTTGCTGAAGCCAGGACCCTGCCCCATGCCAGCACTGGCTGCTGGACCCTCAGACCAGAGCACCTTATGAGGATATGGGCGATGAAATCCACAGGGACCTTATGGCTGTGTGAAACTGGGGCTGCCGTGGGTCATATTTAATTACAAACAGCCTTATTTCCAACAAAGTAAAGAAAATTAAACAACTCCGATGATCTTAGTGGGTTTTTAGAGCTCAGCGCAGGCACAGGGGGTAGCAGGTGGGCTCCTGGTGACACGTATTGACATGACAAATCTTGACAGGGCAGTCAAAAGCATTTTGGTACAGAACTCTTAGAGGCAGGGGACTTTCTCCTCGGTGTGCTGAAGGCCTGTCTAAATGAGGGACCTTTATTAAATGCTTTTAATCAAACCCTACGTGATTTGCAGCAGCAACGATGACATCTAGCGGGGAAGCGCATTATTTACGCTAAAGGGAAACCTGCAGTTAACGCAGCAGGTAATCATAAAATCATAGAACAGTTAGGGTTGGAAAGGACCTTAAGATCATCCAGTTCCAACCCCCCTGCCATGGGCAGGGACACCCCACACTAAACC
>JBCJKH010055717.1:2278-20511 GCA_039877255.1 Loriculus beryllinus | reverse complement strand
GGGGGGGGGGGTGGGGGGGAGCGGGTTGTCCCATCGACCACCCCAAGTCTTGATCTGGAGCTGAGGCTGCAGCTGGGGGAGCACAGGCGGTGTTTGGGGGTATTGGGGTGCGGACGTGACCCAGCACCCCCCCCATGAGCCTCAGGCCCTGGGTTCTGCTTGGCTGCTGCAGCCAAACAAGTTCTGCCGGGCTATAAACGGGGCTGGACGCGGGGCAGGCCGGGAGCTCCACCGCCATCCATGGCAGAACTCCCGCAGGTTGTCACCGGTTACGTGTCAGGGCAAACAATGGTATCGGCCCGGGATCGCGGCACACGGGACACCACAACAGCACCGCAGCCCCAGACGCCAGCATGGGGCAGAGCCAACAGCAGCAGGGGCCATGCCATGAGATGGAGCCCGGATCGGTACCATCCCATGGTACCGGCGTGGCACAGCCTTTCCCAGTGCACCCAGACACTGGGCTGATGCCATTCGGCTTCACCGAGCGTCCTCTGGCCTCTGGTTAATTCCGAGACAAAGGGGAGGGAAGCGAGCTGGAACCAGCACAGGGCTGGGGCTGTGTTCTGGGAAAACAAAAGCAGGGGGTGGTGGCTGCAGCCCAGGACACACAAGGGGATGGGAGGGGATCCCCATTATGGGGGCTCTGCCCTTGGGACGGCTTCAGTGGCTGCACTACAGGGTGCCCCCAGGCCGGGTACCCCAAGTCTTGGCCACCGTCCCCATGGCTATGGGTGCCCATCACTCCCTCCTTCATGCTGTGTGCTGAGCAGGGGTCACCTCTACCGTTTTGCCATAATGGAAAAAGACCAAACCCCAACTTCCCATAGGCAAAGCAACCGGACGCAAGTGGAAGAGGGGGTTTGGAGGCCACAAATACTGTTGGAGGTGGCAAACAGCTTCACACCTACAGCAAGGGTCCCCCATGGGCGCGGCAATGCTGCCCAAGCGCACCCCAACCCCTGCTGCCGGTGGGACCCCATCCCCAATGCGTTTCTCCACTGGGTGCCCTCCGTGGGAGGCTCCGGCCCCTATTGGGGTCCCCTCTGGGCCGTGGGGGGAGCCGGGAGGGCAGAGCCCAGGCAGCAAATTGCAGGAGTCAATGGCGCGGAGCCCGGGCGGCCGCCGTGTGACTGCGTTTCCCCTATCATAACCCCGAATTAAACATGCAGGCAATTACTTGCATGGCTTCCCCCCGACGAGGCCGGGCCTCGCCGTCATTAATGCAGGCGCACAGAGAAAAGCCATTAGGGGTGGGTGGCGGGGCCGGGTTTCGCTGGGAACAGTTCCGCTCCAGGAAGGAGCTGGGCCAAAGCCGACTTTCACACATCCCGGAGCATGCCCGAGCACGGCGGCGCCCTGAAAGCCACCTTTGTCCACGCCATCGGTCCCCGGGGTCCCGCGGGATGGGTGGCACCGGGAGGGATGGGGACAGCATCATCCCAGCACCGGCGGCGAGGAAGGGGCTGAGCCCTGAGTCACCGCAGCCCTGGTGAACCCCCAAACGTGTTTACCCAGCCCAGCCCTGCCGCGCACGGGGGCAGCGGGAGATGTGGGATCAAGGTTTTCACGCAAGCCCTCCGCAGAGCAAGATGCAGCAAGTTCTGCCCCTGAGTTTTACGAGGAAATTCCAGGTTTCGCATAGTTTTCCCTCCCGGTCCAGGGCAAACGCTCCTGGGGCCGCCCCGGGAGCCTGGAGCAGGCATTTGGGTGTATTCCTGCTCCCTGTGCCCTGCGGGAAGACCCCACGGTGCCAGCGTGGAGCGTGCCCGTGCCTGGCTGCTGGGCCAGCAAGGAAACTTGTTGGACTGACACATACCAGCACGTCTAGACTGGAACACCAGCCTGGGCCCCCGGAGAGCTGCAGGATCACCCCCCCCCCCCCTCCCCGCCGTCAGCACAGGCTCGTTTCCTATGGGTGGCACAACCCCAGGGATGCTATTGCTCACCGAGAGCCCCTTTACCATCACCATCCCATCGCCACTCCTGTGGTGCCTCGCTGTTTCCCTATGCACGGCTTCCCGCTGTTACCCTCCCTTCAGCCCTGGGAAGAGCATCCCCTCGGAGCAGGGGCTGCCGCAACGGGCAGATGAGCCCCGAGCAGAGCAGGTCGCGCCATGCGGGCGCTGCCGGGGACCATCCATCAGCGGCGACCCCAGGGCAGCCGCAGGAGGAGCGCAGGGAGGTTGCGGAGGGGCGGAAGGGAGCAAAGGGAAACAAGACAGGATAAAAATCACCGCATTAGCGGCGGGGCGGCCCGGGATAGCGCAGAGCCATTTGTTACCGGAGGGCCGGCAGGCACGAACTCGGCATCAGCCGCTCCCCGATGACCCCGCCACTGGAAGTCACCCCTGCCTTCGCCACCCCATTGCTCATGCACTGATGCGCGCCCCACAGAGCTCAATCCCGGTCCCATGGAGAGGGGGGTCACTGATGATGGGTGAGGTGCCCCTTTCCCTTTGCTTGGGGAGAAGAACCAGGACCCCCCCATTCATCCTCCCCGCCGCCCCACCTGCTCTCCGGTTCTCACACACAGGAACATGCGGATGCCCCGTCCGGGTCCCGCTGCTCCAGGGCAGCTCCCGCTCCCCCCCCCCCCGGTACCCCACTGTTTGCTATGGGCCCGGGGGGGGCACGGCCGGAACCCCCCGCACCCTTCACCGGGAGCCGCCCGGGGCCGGACCCGCGATCGCGACCGGCAGCAGCCGGGGACGTGGCGCCACCTCGCGGCCCGGCGGCTGCCGGGGCAGCTCCGGAGCCAGCGACCCCTTCCCTTTCCTCTTAACCTTCTCCTTTCGCTTCCCTTTCTCTCTCACTTGGCTGCATCGGGATGCTCAGAGCGCAAAATCACGTGAAATCAGGTGAATTGTCCCTTCCCTCCCTCTCCACTTCCATTTCCCTTCCCTCAGCTGCTGGAATGGATGCACAGGATGCTCAGAGTGCAAAACCCACACAAAATCTGGTGAGTTGCTGTCCCTTGCCTTTCTTTCCCTTACATTGCCCTTTCCCTTTTCCTTCCCATTCCCTCTGCTTTCCCTCAGCTGCAACAGGTTGCTCAGAGTGCAAAACCCACGAGGCATCAGGTGAATTGCTGCCTCTGCTCAGAGTCCCTAAAGAGACAGTGACTGGGAGGAAGGGAAAGCAAGCATCAAAATACAGATCACTACACGAAGGCGAAGGGAGAGGTGTAACAGGTCCCTCAGCTGCTGCAAGCCAGGTCTGTGGCCACCCAACAACATCCAATGCTTCAGTCTCCAAACCCTCTCCACTTGGAGCCCAGTCCCGCCTCCAGGCACACAATTCCACACCGAGGACTTTACAACCTGAGCCACAACCCCGAGCTTTGAACCCATCACCATGGGCAGCCCCAGGGACCGCGCTGGGCACAGACCCCATCCACAGAGGGAAAGGTTCCCTCTGGGCTTGGCCGCAGGAAACATCCCGGGGCTGGGAGCGGGCACTAAAGCCCTTTTGTTTTCCCCCACCCAGTGACCCCGCACCGAGGAACAGCAGGATTGTCTTTCAAACGGAGCCGATGGGGAGCTTGCGTGTCCCCTGGCCACCTCGGCTATAAATCACCCTGCCTGTGATAAGGTAATTACCTTCTCCTTGAAACTATTCATAGGAAACCCTATAAAGCGCCTGCCTTGTAAACACAACAATAAAGAGGCAGGACAATAAAACCTTGGCCGGGGTGGGGAAGGTGCTGCCAGCCCCGAGCACCTCGTGCTTCACCAATAGAGAGCCCAGGCAAGGACAGAGGCTGCGTCTGGCCTCATTGCTCTCAATGGCAGCAAGCAGGTAGCACAGGGCACATGCAGCTCATGCTGCTCCATAACTAAGCATCAAACACATGAAACCATCACTGACCTGGCTATGAGGCAGGAGAACCCAGCTCAGCTCCAGCACCATCACAACTACACCCATGATCAACCACCAGCAGCAGAAATAGCCCCTGGGAATGGGCACAGCTGATCCCCATGAACAACTTAGAAATTAGGCCTGAATCTCCTCAGCTGCCCCTTTGCTCTCCTAGAGCGTTTGTCTAGGAGATGCTGAATGGAGTTAGTTCCACCAGCCAGGGCAAAAACCAGCTCTTGCCTCTGCTCAACCCTGTGCACACACTGGTTTTAACCCAGAGTCAGCTAAGGGTGTCCAAAAGCTTGGAAAATGGTATTTCTATACAGGAGGATGAACATAAAACATCAACATAAAACCCATCCTCTTCACAGGAGGTAATGAGCACTTGAGATGAGACCACAAAATCCAGACTCTACCTAAACTGGTGCATCAGTCTTTAGTGAAGTGGCAACAGGTCACATTGGTGCCTGGGATGCTCAGAGTCTATGAGCATCCCTAGGGAAACCGTACAGAAGGGAGCAGATGGTGTGCACAACCACAACTGTGTTTTCAGTGGCAGTGGGACAGATTTCTGCTAGAGGCTGACAGAGCCTGGTTCAGATGGTGGGAACTCAAAGCCAAGAGCCCCACCAGGGACCAGTGAGGGCAGTGGTGGTGCTCAGCTCTACTCCTCTTTTCCAACCTCTGTCCCAGGCAGCAGCTCAGCATTCCACAGCGCTGACAGACTGCACACCAGACATTGGCAGAGCTGTTCTTGCTGCAGCAGAAGTCACTCGTGCCAGGGAAGTGGCTCCATACCTGCACCAATAAAGACTCCATCACTGTGAAGGGGTTTCGGATACTCACGGCACTTGAGGCCCACTGAAACCAGCGGTGTGGATGGAAGAACAAAGCCGATGAATTTTGTATCCCAAAGAGCTTTTACAACAGCCAGGGCTTGCTCTGAGCTCTGTTCAAACATCCACCCAGAGGTTAGGAGAGCAGGCACTTAACTCCCAGGGCCCCGGCTCATTCCTGGAGGCATCGATTTGTCCCCAGCAACATCAGAGAGCTCCGTCCTCCTGCAGCTATCAGCACAGTAAGCACACAGCAAACAAGAGCAAGGAATGGGAAGGGGATAGAGCTGCAGAAACAAAGCCACATGTGCTTTAGGACATCACTGCTTCAAGAGACACAATTCCAGCCTTGGAGGACCCGCTTTGGATTTTCTGGCTTAAACAACCTAAGGAATTCCCAGGTTTGGGAAGGCAGGAGGGAGGCACAGGCCAGGTGTAAGACCCAGGGAAGGCAGACGGGTAAAGGCAAAGTGTGTTTGCTCTAAGGAATTATTCAAATATTGGCAGTTTGGGGTTTATTGCAGGAACACAACATTTGCAGTGCTCAGGAAAACAAAATTCTTCCATGCCCTTCCTTTACAACCAAGATTTCAAATACGGCAGCCAGAGTAACCCAATGCTTCCAGATAAGCTCAGGGAACAGGCTGGTTTCATAAGACACACCAAGAAGGAGAAGGTCTTTGTTTTCCAAGGGTTAATGCTGTAACAGAGCTGTACCAACTACGAGTAAGGAAAAAAATAGCTGTTACAGCTGAACCCATGACACAGGTAATGTGCAAGCAGAACCAAGAGAGGACAACTCAGAGGTTCATTAAACACAGAAATGAATAATAATAATAATAAAATATATTAAGTTCTCCAGATCTTTTCCATCAGGTTTACGAGGAAGTTTGAAACAAACTGTTTAACACCAGCTAGAGGAAGCGTTTGTTCTGGATGGCCCATGTGAGAGCAGTGTGTTCTCCTCTGTACCCACTCAGAACTGTAGGTTGCTGGTCACCAAAAGAGGTGTTTCTAAGCCTCTTAATTCAGCAGCATTGGCGTGGTTTGTTAGAATATCCTGCAGATAAACAGACACTCTTACCCTAGCCTTGCCCTGCAGCTGCTTCTCTAACCCACCAAGATGTTCAATAGCTCCTCTTAACACTTCCTCCCTCTCACCCAAGTCCACGTGGGTTCCTGCTTCATTTTCTTCAGCACCAGACTTCAGATACTGCAAGACATAGGATTTGATTGCATCCCTGTTCTCTGTTATGGTTTCCCAAATGACAGGCAGGTCCGTGCTCTTTGCCAGACTCAACAAATGGAGCAGAGCCTGGCAGATCTGTGTCCTGAGGCTGGCACTGTACTTGAACTCCAAGAAGTCCTCGGTGTCTTCACTCTTCCGCAGGGCGACCACCAAGGCACTCCAGATGTGGCAGAACTGCTCAGTGGAGCCGTAGCATTCCCTCCTGCTTGGGATGGAGAGGGCCATGGCTGACTTGATCCGGACTTTAAAGTTCTTGCAGGACTTCACCACTGAGGAAAGGGCACTATAGGCTTGGGCGGTCCAAGGAGCCTCTCCTAAAAACCCCAAACCAAACCCATTCCAATCAAAACACATAAAACTATAAATCCATCTCCTGAATATTGAATGGGTTTACATTTACTGTATTTATTCTGGTGTAAATGAGAGAATCACGGGTTACGAAGTGAAAAATTATTTACAAAGCTTCAGAAGATTAACTGGTTTTTTAAGCGGAAAAGTGACATTTTGCATCTATTCACAGCTATAATCCCACCCTCATGCTCTCTTTTAACATGACAGATCCAACTGAATATAGCACACTGGTGCCTGTATTAACATTTGCAGGATCTGAGCCTATTTCACTGGCAGGAACGCTCTGACAACAAGGTTCTGCTCAGTCTGCTTTCCCCCTCTTCCCCAACACATCTGTAACACAGCCCTTCTTATCAAGCCCACAACTTGCTGTGCAGATGCAGAGCCAGGGGGACAAGTTACTCACCGAGCGGCAAGGCAGGGTTCTTAAACACATTCCCCAGGGCGTAGCAAGCATTCCAGCGCACTTTCATAGTGGCCTCACTCTGAACAGTGGAGATGAGGGCCTGGAGAGACTCCTCGATGGCTTCCCTGAACCTGGGGTTTGCTACGTGATACGGCTGAAGGAAATGAAGCACATTCCCAAGGGCCCGGACTGCATTGCTCTTTACCTGGAACACACATACACAAAAAGACCCCAAACCATGCTGGCTTTCAGCTTATAGACAAAGCTTTTGGTCAAGCTTGCTGTGAAATTGTGCTCAGAGCCTGTCTGGAATCAGATCTGGTGTCTTACCAGATGGCAAGTTCTTAAATGCCACCAGAAAGATTGTTCTGTGCAAATGGTCACCCTGAAAAAGAACCAAACCAACCCGCTCCTGCACTGGGGAAAAGCACAATCAACTGCCCTGCACGTCAAACAGGAAACCTCCAAGCATGAGCCCTCAAGAGAGGATGCTGAGCTGCAGCTCCCCATCACTGGGGCAAAACGCTCCAAAGTGGTGACATCTCTCCCCCTCCTTTTCTTCCTTGTAAGAACAATGCAAGAGTTAACCACACCACGACACAACTCCACCCTCCCTCCCCTCACTCGTACCTTGTCTCTGTCTTTGGATGCTTCAGTTGCAGAGCGCAACATTTTCAACAGGAGGAGATCAGAAAATTCCTCATGAAAACTTTGTCCCATCGTTTCCCTGGCAGGAGAATCACACAGTGAAAGGCCAGCTCAGATGATCCATCCCCAAAGATGGGATACAATCCTTTAGAGAGGCGTATGAACAACCTTCACTCTTTAGAGAGCTAATATGTAAGGCAGACCTCACTACATGTGACCACTATGTTTATTAATTTAAAACCAAACTATCAATGCAAGTAAGCCAGTTAGCAATGCATTAAGTCTGTAATAAAAAACAGAGGGCAATGAATTGCTCAGAGGCAATTCTGCAGCGGGAATATATGATAACTATTCCTCCTGTTAAAAATGTAACAGTAGGTCAGTCTTTGGCTTGATGAAGTGTTAAATATTTATTAATTTTCCTCCTGTGTTATGCTGAAAGTAAGCAGGAAAACTCTATTACACAAAGCAACACAGAGGCAATAGGAAACTGAAAAGTAAACTTGGAATCTACTCCAGACTAATGAGTAGAAGGAGCTGAACCCAAACAGTTTAGAACTCAACCTTCACATGGACACCAGATTCTTGTAACAGGGTCACAGACACACAGGCTGAGTGGTTAAAGAGAAGCATCTAAGCCAAATTTGAGGGGGGTTGATACTAAGTAGATTAGTGCCCTCTGTGTGATGCTACAGGAGTAGGGGCAGGGAGAGGAATTCCAGAGGCCAAGGCCACTTACGTACATGTTGATGATCAGGGTGTCTGTAAGATTGCCCAAGGACCAAGCTGCTTTGGCACGGACATTTGGAGACTTGTCATGGAGGGAATCCAGAATAGCATTTGCCGTGTCTGCCACAAACATCACATCCTATGAAAGTAAGAAGTGCTGCAAAGTTAGGAAGCTTTAAAGACTCAGGTGATTTCCTTAGTAACACATTCATTCTGGCCTTTCCAGGGGAAAGGATACCTGCACAGAGACCAGCTCCATTCATACACTCAGTATGTTTGTACAGCTTGGTTTGATCTTAAATTAACAGTGATCAAGTTCACCACTCCCTTGAGTGGCTGCTGCTGAAAGGTTTCAATGTATTATTTCATTTTATTAGTGCTTTAGTTACTTTGGATTTAACATAATTTCCTGGACTGCCAATCTTACTCTCATCAAATCCTACTTGAGGTAATTCCTTCTCCAAACTCCCTGTTGAGCTGCCTGTTTAATCTTCTCTTCTATGGCCATTACGTTTCATTTTCATTCCCTTGCCTATGGAAAAGAGTTTGCCTTCAAAGTCTTTTGGAATCAAGTCTCAACATCAGCTATTGCATAACTACTACAATCACTCAGTTTAGCCCACACTGCAGAAACCCCAGAGTCTCCCAGCTCAGCCAAGCCAAGACCGATTTTTCCTGTGGAAACCATCCAGCATTTTTCTCTAGATAAGCTTTACTTCTGAGCTTGGAAGCAAAGCTGAAGCCTTCACATTAAAAGCATGTTGTATCCCTCCTCTGCCTTCACAGCTCCACCTCATCTCTTTGTGCCAACCTGGCCCCCCACTTCTGCCCCCAAGAGCTCAAGGAAGATCCTGGCTTCCCTCCTTTTGCTCTCTCTTATGAGGCACTTTAGCTTCTGCTTCATCTCATGTAAACCTGCACTGGTTCTGTTCACCACATAAGAGGCAAGACCAGGTCCAGAGACAATAAAGAAGAGCTACATACACACTACAGACCAAAAGCAAGTGGGAAGGCCAATTCATTCCAAAAGAACTCATGTCCCACATCTTATGCTTCACCAAACTCATTATGAAATGGCTCAAAATAAGGAAAACAGGGCAGTTCTGACCTGCCTGAGGCAAGAGAAGAGGATGTAGACTCCAAGCGCACGTGCAGCAGCAGCTTTTACCAGCGGGTTCTCACTGTGGTTCAGCCCAAGGAGCAGAGTGACACAGAGGATCTGCTGGTCATTCTGTAATGAAAACCAGTCATGGCAACAGGGAGAAACTGAAAAGATCTCTGTCTCACTAAGACAACTGAAAACCCTTCATATGTGGAATCTATACAAACTACCATTCAGAGCATAATCTTTAAAGTAAATTGTGTGGCATTTCAGGATGCCACACAGGAAATGGGAATGCTTCCAGCAAGCATGATCTTGTTACTGTTAGGTAAGACTACAAAGGAAACCAAAATATTAAGTATCATCCAAAGGCAGACAGCACGGCCCAGCAGAGGTAAACCCACTGGATCAGTTGGTTTTTCCTGTCTTACTTCACTCTTTCCCCTCCATTAACAAGGACAGCCAGGCAGATTAAGTTCATCCCGGACAGATTGTCAGTTTACCAATCCATGACAAAGATCTTGGTTTCATCAGCGCAAAAGGTCAGAGTGGGCACTGACTTGACCCCACATGGCCACAGGGACAAGAGAGTGTATGGGATCAAAGTACAGGGTGATGAAGTACATGCTGTGCTTGGAGAAACCGGACGGAGAATTCCAGAGATACTGCTGTACTAGCAATTCCTGGGCAAATGAGATCTGGCAGAGTACTCCCATCAAGAAGGGCACAGTGACATAAAAAGAGAAGCACAATGCAGTGGGGATACACTGCCAAGGCTTTCATGTTTAAAAGCATATTTTATGTTGCAAAGAGAGTCAGGCCAACATATTTGTTTGCTTCTGCCAGGGCAATCGCCACAGTTCAGTGTTTTAAAAGCCAGCCAAGAGAAAAGCCATGCATGTGAACTGGTGACTATCATCAGCCCCTAGCTGTTAGCTCAGCTGTGTCTTCAAAAGATTTAACCAGCAAAATAACAACCCTTCACCCCTCCTTCAAGCAATGAAATTCTTGCCCTCCATCTCCCCTGCATCATTGACAAGGCCAAGTATTCATGGCAGGGCCAAACAGCTTCTGTGATCCACAGTTTAATTGTTTTGGCAGATTAATAACTCCCAACATTGCCTTTCCCAGTCTTTAATGGTCACAACCTGTTCAGAATGCTTATGAAAAATCTGGAAGGTTTCTCCACTCTCTCATTTTAAGCTTTAAGAGGCTTTACACTGCAGCAATCTGGTAGACAAGATCAAAACCTCAATGGGTTTAAAAATGCCACCTTAAAGGAGTGCTCTTACCTTCAGTCTGCTGAAAGCTTCAGGCAAGATAGAGGACAGGGCATCACAGGCGCTTGTCTGCAGAGTCGGATGGGGAGAGCTCTGAAGAGTGCCAGGCAAAGGGCCATTCAACATCATGGTCCAGAAAGTTACAACCTACAGAAGAAGCAGACAGGTTTATCTACTTAAACTCAGCAATTATGCCTACATTCTACAACAGGTTGTCTTTTGCTATGATCATCTTTAAGACATACTTAAAGCAGGTAGCATAATCACACATGGAAGTGGCTGCAACTCTTTGCAAGCCTAAAATACTTGGCATTCAGAAACATTTTAGTACTGCTATCAAGCACTTATTCACTGAGTTCTGTTTCTTTCCTTCTCAAGGCCATATACACTTGGATTAGCTTGCGTTAGGTAGAATTACAACCCCCTTCTTGAATCCAAACAGCTGGGTATTTCAATGTGCTTGATAATTTGCATTCACATCAAGTAACAGGAACCTGGTGCTACTGAACATGTTTACTATCTCGTAGGGTCACAGGTGACCAGCTCAATACTTAGCACAGGCCAAGGAAGCTTTTAAACTTGGCTTCTGTTCACAGAAGCAAGACTTAAACAGGCTGAAGTTACTACCAGAATGCCAGTGCCTCAGCTTCCACAAACCTGTCCAACAGCAGCCTCAAACAATGACTTTTCCTGAAATCACATGTATTGTGGTTCTTCTGCACTCGTGAGCAGCCAGAACATGCAGGCTGGCTCTTGTAACAATACAAATTCACCAAACTCTGTTCTTCCACCTTTCTGACTTAGATGAGGTACGAAGAGGAGGAACAAAGAAAGGCAGTGAGGCAGTGCTAACATCACGTAAAACAACCACCACCTGCCTATAGACACAAACAGAGCAATGAAGGAAGTCTACCAAAATTCTGCATATCAGCACCTAAAAAGCCACAGGGCATCGAGTCTCTTTGTGCTTTTCTGCAATTGATTTATTTATCCATGCCAGTGGCTTTGCAGAGCACTCAAGAGAGGAAGCTCAGTGAAGTGGGATCTCAGAGGGAGCCCACACACTTACCGTGCTGACCGGTACCCTCTGATCAGGGCTGATGGCTGAATCGGGTTTGTATTGCTGCAGTACACCTGTGCCCAGCTCCTCCAGGAGCTGCAAGGAAACAAAAGGCAACTGGGTCTTCATCAGGGAAGCCTCAAGTTTCATGGAACCATAGCAACCTTATAGGACTGCAATTATTTACCCAGGGAACAAAACTGAGGGATTCAGTATTGGTTTGGACTCTATTCTGTTCCTGCTAGTGAAGAAATCAGAGGAAAAGCCCTTCTTACGTCAAGTCATCAACTAGGACAGCATAACAAATTGCCATACAAAGAGGAAATCTTCTCTGAGCTGTCCTTTGGGTGAAAGAATACAGCTCCTGCACCTGCAGATGCTAAAATCACACGTGCTCTGAATATCCATCACTACTCATCTGTATTTGCAAAGCACACTAATAGGCAAAATTGACTGAGTGAAGAAACGTTCCTCTTGCTCTTACTTTGGCCCCGTGAAGCTGAATGGATGGATCCATTTCTTCCATGCATCTGCAAGCCACTTCTCCAAGCTCTAGGAAATAGCTCTGAGCCATAGGGAAATGGCCTTTTACAAGCAACGCCAACACCTAAACACAAACAGAAGAAAATCCATTCACCCTTTTTTCCTTTTATTAAACCAAAATACCCCAAATACACACAGAGAGGATGCTCATGTGCAAATAAACACTGGAACCACACACTAAACTCTAATGTACCTTGCAGTACAACTTCTAGAACGCTAGAGCTCATTCAAAACCTTCCTGTTCATTACCTTGTTCAAAACCAGCCACAAAAGCACTATCAGGTAGCAACACAATGAATTATTTACTGTGAGGTCTCCTGTAGCTAAAAAACCAAGCAAGAGTGCCTGTAAGAGCAACACATTCAGTATCTCCCCACCTGTAAGGCTTCCAGTCGAAGGGGACATGGTTCATAAACGCTGGAAAACGATGGGAAGTTCACATCACTGTCAGAACAGGAATCTTCTCTGGGCAGAACGATGATGGAAACGCAGAGACGGAGCAGCCAGCATGGCTCTGGAGATGTGCATCCTGCTGGGTTATCCGGAGGCTCCCCTTCTGAGGGGAGAGGTTTTCTCCACTGCTCAGAGGAATTAGAACGGTGAGGGGTTGTGCTACCACTATGACTTAGCCCTGAAGAACTGGGCTGCTGCAAAAGTAACTGCACCTCTGGTAAAGGTACTTGGATAGATACTATAGCCCCTAATAATGTGAGACTAGACACTCGGACATTAACATCTGCAAGAAAGAACAGGGCAGGGGAAGAAAAAGCCACTCCATTAGCATCTCACTGACACATCAGCATCCTGCAGCAGTTTTCAGACAAGACAGATCATAACATGTAATTCAATAGAAATGTATATGTTTATGTATTGATGAAGCACAGGGGGAAAGAGGGAAAACCACAACTATTGCATGATAAGCAATGCTGAATTAAGATATCACATGCACAAAGAGGCTCCAGCCAAACAGAATACAAACCTTTATGACAAATGTAGGGCTTTATCTGGTTCCACACTCTTGTCAGCAACCCAGGTTTTAAGCGGCTGTATGGGGCATTTGAAACCAAATTTGCAAGGCACTGAAACACACAGAAGAATATGCATGGAGCAGTCGTTATGATGTCAGCCTGGCCTCCAACACATTTGGTTTTACACTGGCAATTTTAGGTCATTTTGACAGCTAATTATCTGAGGGCACCTAAAAACAAATGCAATTATCTGCTGTTTGAAAGCTGGCTACAGACTTGGCTCCTAAGAACAAGTATTTAACTATTGTGACCTCGCATAAAACCAAGGAATTTCAGTAGCCCATGGAAAGCTTTTTTTGCCTATTTCCACTTTTAAAGCTAATGTGAGTCTTCAGAATCATTTTATAGGTTCACTCAACCCCAAAAACTAAACAAAAGGAATGTAGGAACAAGAGAATTGTGCTGGAAAGAATCTTAGAACTCTGTAGGAAGACTCAGTCAATGAAGTCATATGAGATGGTAACAGATTATTTCCCACCATCACCTTAGTCAACAGCTAAAGTAATTCCTGTGCAATCTTTCTCCAAGACTTAATCCAGAGACCAATATCATCTCCTGGGCAGCATTTGGAACACTAACAGTACAGTTACCTTGACTATTTGTGTCAGTGTTTGAGAAGAGGATTCTGCCACCAGGGCCAGCAGCAGACAGCGGTGCAGCTCCCGGATGCTAGAAGCAATAGTTACAGAGAAGGGAGTAAAAGCTCTCTTGTGATCACTGACGTCTTCAGCAACAGAAAGGAACTGCTTGGAGCCTTCCAGCATGGCTGAGAGAACTTGAAGAGCACAGGCACGGGTCTGAAATGATAAAACATTTATTACCCACATTTAACACCTCCTCTAGCTGATGGACAACATCAAAAGTTAAGGAAGTCTCCTTCTCAGACAAGACAAAATTCAACTCCAACTATTTTTATCTCACAATATAACCAATCCTTTGTTTCCTTACCCAATACATCCGCTTCATTTCTTGCAGCACAGTGACCAAGCAACACAGATACAGTAGCCAAAGTACTTACTGAAGGCCAGAGAAGACAACTCAAGATTAATATGGCAAAAATACAGTGCTTTTTCTACTCAGAGCTGCCTCACCTTTGGGGAAGGGTCCTTTAAAGCAATAGTCATCAAGGACACTGACTGGGGGCTGCCAATACCAGGAGCATCAGGAACAAAGGCTGACCAGTAGCCATAAAGAACTCTTTTTTCTATCGACTTTATAGCAGAAAGGAAACAGGCCAGGGCCCCCTGACGAACATTGGCTTGGTAAGATCTTAAAAACAAACAAAAAGATTCATGACATAGCAGCAAAGAAGAGTAATGGACCTAACCTCTCACTAGCATTAGTGGCCAGAAGAAATTCTTTAGACCAAGAATAGGAAGAGAATGAACAAATTTACTTTCAAACCAATATAAATCACTTCTTGTATCATCACATAAATCAAAGCTGTCGATTTTCTCAACAGCTTTAAGACCAAAGTACTAAGAGGGAGGCTGCACACATGTAAAATTCATGTCAGGTCTGCAGGGACAGAAGGTGTGTTTTAACATGACACACGAGTTGAAATTGTTGTGAACAGCAGCACGCTCTGCTGCTGTGCTTTATGTTTACATCAACAACAATCACCTCACTTTGCTCTGTATTCCACCTTCAGCATCGGAATATTCCGACTCACTGCTGCTGATTCTTTTCCAGCTAGGATAACGGGAAGATAAGTGATCCTTCCCAGCAGGCACGTTGGTAACATTTGATGCACGACTCCGAAGATCTGAATCAGGACTCTTCTGCACGTTTCCCAGGTGCAATTTCATCATGTCTGCTCCAAGGGCTGATTCATTTCCTGCATCACCCAAATCTTTTCCTTCCTCCACAAACTCTCCCTTCTTTTGTTTCCCTTTGGACTTTTTTCTTCTGTTCTGTTTTAAGACAAAAACCACTTCTTCAGTATCTGAGAACTTGCAAACTCTGCTTATTAGTAGCAACAGTAACACCAGCATAGGAATACCTTAGTGTAAGCAAGCAGTTAATATCTGAATAGCCTCAAAATTTAAGGTTTGGCCTCTATATCAGTAAAACAAAAGATTTCCAAGAAAGCTTTCAGTTAAAAACCCTATTTCACACAAAAGTGATTAAAGAAGAGGAATGGTAAATGCTGCTGTAGATTTACAGTAGACATTTAACATGCAAAAAGAAACAAGTCAACATGACTGCACATCTTTATTTTCTCTCATGTCTTTCAGATAATTGGTAATCCAAAATGTTTACAGGGTTAAAAAATAACCTGTAGAAGGATTAAGCAGAACAAATGGGGCGGGGGGAGGAAATCAGTCTCAACATGAACTTGACTCCCCTAGGAAAGAGTCAAACAATTGTGCAAGTGTTAGAGAGAAAATGTAACTTATAAAATAAGAAGCTTTGCCTCGTCTGCATGCACCAATCCCATGTCTGCAGGCCAAGAATTCTTGGCTATAGATGAGTAACTGATGCACAGAGCTCAGCTCAGGAAAAGCAATCTCCTCAGAGCCATTTGCTCTCCTCATCTGACTTTACAAAGCAATTTTACTCAGAGCAAAGATTTATGATCAATACCTTTAAAGCAAATAATGTGAAATGTATCAGATGCTCAGAACACAAGAGCCACTAATATCAGCCAGGTAACATACAATTGCACAAACATGTGCACAATGAACATGCAGAAGAATCAGTGTAATTCAAACTCACCCCTGTCTGCTTAAAGGTGGCTGGTTCTGACTGTTCCTGTTTGGCAGGCAACCTTTTGTCGTACTGAGGTAATGGAACGGGGTACAAGGCTGCTGGCATCTCTATGCTCAGTCCTGGCAGTCCATGAAACATACATTTCTAGAATAGAAACAAAAACATTATGGTCCTTTTCCTTTGTGATGCACAAAGATTTACTCGGTATTTACTCAGGTGTTCATCAATTTTCAGTTGGGGTTGTAATCCTTCTCCTAGGTCTTGCCTCTCCCCTGTAAGTGCTATATAACAGCATTGTAACATCAGAAATTCAACTATATCTAGAAGGATTTTAAATGGGTCCAAAAGAATGAGCCTCCCACCTTTCTCTCGCATTCTTTTGTGGGAACTCCAGTTAAGAAGCTGTTAGAGAAACTCAGTGTCATCTTTGTATCACATACTACATATTCCCACCATGCTCATGCTTCTCTGCTCCCTCCTTCTTGCCTTCTACTGTTTCCCATTTAACAAGCACCTGGAAGATGCACCTTCCAGAGTCTGCCTCCTTCTCAAGGTGGACTGAAGTACTCACCTTCAATACTGCAAGAAGAGATCCAATTTGGTCAGTCTGCATTAGTTTCATCTTCCCACCATTGAGAAGTGACTGGATACCTTTCAGTGCATTCTGCAGTAACTGAAAACCAACACACAGAATTACTTACTTTTCCTTCCCAAAACAATGAAGGTTCACATTTTTCAAGTGACCTTTTGGGCAATTATGGTTTAACTCAACATAATTACTGGGACAGTTACTTATGTTTATTAAAAAGCCAGACTATTTAAGCAAAATCTCAGTTGACAACATTCCAAATGTCACATATTCCAAATTCCAACATTCCAGCAGCACAATCTCCTAATGAGAATATTCTAGACAATTACACTCACCATGCAAAAAGTGATGTCATCTACATCAGAGGTTTTTGAAGACTGCAGAACACTTAGGAAAGTCTGAAAACAGACACTTCTGTAGGACTCATCCAAGTATGGCTGCTCAGGCACACTGAGATTAAAGCAGGAAGAGACAAGTGGTTGGTTTACAATCCGTCCCACAGCTTTATAAAGTTACACAGACTCAGACAGCCCTCTGCCAGGCTGAAGAGCACGGCCTCAGGTGGATGGTGCCTCTTTGAAAGGGATCAGCTCTACCACTGTAAAGAACAGAAGGAAACCTTCTGCACAAAGAGCTAGCACAGTCATAGCACGCCTTACACCTACGCTGCTTCTGTGGCCCGTTTCTTGATCACAATGACTCTCCAAGCATAGCTTAACAAGCTCTCATGCTTGTAAATGCTTTTTAGGCAAAAATCAGCATTGAAAAGGGCTTAGAATGACTGTGGCATCAGCATATTTACACGTGGAACGGAAAAATGGAATAACTGACAATCACTGTAAAAGCTTTTCACTGGCAATTTCTTATGCAAAATTAACCCAGAGAATCATTGCAGGGACCACCCAGAACTACACTTTTTATTTTCTTCCTTAAACTAATCTCTGTGTCGTTATATCTGGAAGACATTTTATCCAGAGAGACCTTGGAGCACTGAAGTTCTACACTGCAAATTCATACATATACCCCTTACTAGACCTAAATTTGCTGTACCCAGATCAGAGCAGACCAGCCATCCTTGCTGCCAGATGTACATCTCCTAAAGCACCCACTTCCCTATCTGGAAGGCTCCCACGCACCTGAGACAGAGGTTTGCCATGCTGCGTACTGCTGCCCTCCGGAGTTCCACGTCGGGCTGAGCAGCGTCACTGAGCTGCACCAAGAGCCCAGTCTTGCCCAGCAAATCCGGGAGATGCTAAAAACAAAACACCAGGAGCCCTTAGGAATCAGAGCTCTTCCCTCAGCCTCCTGCTTCTTCTGTTTGGTAGCTAAACATATCTATGCTACCAAAAAAAGAGTCGTCAGCTGCAGATCCAGATCCCACAGACAGATTATGTTTAGACGAAAATGACATGAAAATACAAATTTCCAAAGTTCCCTTATTTTGTATTGAAAATTACTGAGTGTGAGAACAGTTGAGACTGAGTTCCAGCTTATGCTCTCTTCCCAGACATAAAGCTAAGTTAGTAACAACTGCTGTACCAAATTGCTGCAGTTATACAGGCTACAAACCCACGCAAGCTGGCAGCTCCAAAACTGCTACCATCACCTCCCCGTGCTTCACCCCAGCAGCAGAAACTGCTCTGCACGCTGCCAAGAGCTGGCGATGGCAGGATTCAACATACCAAGCACCATCAGTCGCACTGCAGCAACAAGGAGCTTCATGCAGACCTCAGGACTGATACCTAATAGGTTCCACTTCTACACAGTGTCTTTTCCCAATGCCACGTCAATGCCTGCATACAACTTGTTCTTTCCTGGAAACCCCAGTCACTCTTTATT
>JBCJKH010055712.1:0-15531 GCA_039877255.1 Loriculus beryllinus | reverse complement strand
GGATGGGGCAGCCACAGCTTCTCTGGGCACCCTGTGCCAGCACCTCAGCACCCTCACAGGGAAGAGCTTCTGCCTAATGTCCAATCTCAATCTACCCTCTTTCAAAGAGCTGTATCACCTGCTTTGAAGTTCCCATGTACTGTATGTATGTACCTGTTTGCTTCCCAGATAGTAGAATTACAAACAGGTGTAGGAACCAGTGTGCTTAAGAAAGAAGAATCGAGTTCTTTCTTATGCTGCTCTTCATGAACAGAGAAGCAAGAGAGAGCAAACCCTGAATTTGCTCGTGAAACGCCATCAGGCCTAAGCTTGTCTCATCCTGCCAGTCTCATAGGGCTAAAGATGGCCTTAAATTAATGAAACTAGTAAAGCTGAGAATGGGAGGAGAGCTGGAAGCTGGCATTTAATACTTGTTCCGTAAGAGATTTCAGGTTGGCGTTATGAAGATTTTCATAAAGGTATTTTAATCATAAAGCAGGTGGGCTTCATCCTGGCCACATGAAGCAGCAAACATTTGGTGCATGAAGATCTTCCATGCTGCTCTTCCTTTGCCAGCTACGCTCATCTTTTCCTTCTGAACAGCTTTTCTCTGACGTAGCTGAACAAAATACCTCATACTTTTATAAATGAAAACCAAAATAAAACCCAAGTGCCCAAGGCAGGGCTGAGGGTTAATAAAAATGGAAATTCTCTAAAAATTACTAATCAATCTGTTTAATGTTTTATAGTCTCCCCTCCCCTTAACACATGTTCTTCTCTTGTAAAGAACCTTATTGCTTCCTGCTTGTTTACCAGCTTTTAGCAAGTCAAGCAGCTTTCAAATTGCTTTGATGTTAATTATAGAACTTGTTCAATAGGGCCTGCTAGGTGAGGGAAAATACCTCATATGTTTAAGAAAATAAATTAATATCCAGACAATTACTCTGTGCTTTGGTTCTGAAGAAGGAAACGACAAGATACTGATGACTTCAGTGTTGTGTTGTTAAATGAATGCTGTATTTGGGTGGCATGCTGCTCTCAGTTTGCAAGATTTGATGTTAGTTGCCTTTGCTTCCCTTGATGATCAAGAACAACTGTGTGCTGAGGACTGACCCTCAGAATTGTCACAGGAGTTGAGTTCCAATATCTCTTCTGACACATTGAAGAAACGGATTTTTCCTTAGCCCACAGAAGCAGTTGCTATAAACCAGGCTGTTGGATCATGGGCTATTCCAGCTGTTCCATCTGTTCTTCTCTGGACTCTGGACCATCTGGAGCTGCTCTTACACTGCTCAGTTCAAGTGTTGTTGCATTGGCATTTTAGCTGCAGCTCGGTTTGGGGATTTACAAAAAAAGCTCTTAGGATTTGGAGAAAGCTCTATGTGTCTCTGGATAAAGCTGCCACACACTCGGATCTGAATCAATCACAGCGTGGTTTGTGTTGGAAGGTGCCTTAAAGCTTATCCAGTTCCAACCCCTGCCACGGGCAGGGACACCTTCCACTGGAGCAGCTTGCTCCAAGCCCCTGTGTCCAACCTGGATAAATTGGCTGCTGAATGTCAAGATCTAAATCACCTGCAGGGGAGCATCAGGCAGTGTGTCAGTGTGGGAGTTGGGGACTGGGGCCACTGGGGACATGCACTCAGTGGCCTCTGCCGAGTCGCAGCCTCATTTCCCCATCTTCATCTTGTATGTAAATTGTGTTTAATCATAAAAAAACTTATCTAACAATTCTAATCAAGGCGTAAAGGCTTAATCAGAGAATTTGTGCAGTGTTTGGAGATCTTCAGAGGAAAGGTTTGGTACCTGATAAATGAATATGAATAATTTCTAGTACAAAGCACTGTGGCAATTAAAGCTGACTGTGGAGTTTGTCACAAACCAGGGCTGTGTTGAATAACCACAGAGTACCTATCCAGAAGGAACGTAGAACCTTTGGCTTATTAGTGACATTAGCGATGCACAGAGGGGGAGCGTGGAAGATGCATCATTATAAAATGCTTTTGAAAGCTTTGAAGTAAATTTGTGGCCTGATGTTTCCTATGAGAATTGCAGCATTTTCACTGATGGAAAGATATGTACAGTATTAAGGCTTGTGCTTCCAATGTTTTAAATGAACCTGTGCTTTAGTCTGCAATAAATACTGAAAATGCCCTCCTCAAACTTTCTTCTTTATAATAATGATGCATTTTGATATAATTATTACTGGTGTGTTGTTAGTGGTCTACCATAGGTACCAGTGGGTGTGTTGTTTTCACAAGCAGTAAGTGGTGTGGCATCTTGAATACTATTTTAGAGTGATCATAAAGCATTTCCTGGAGAAGAGCTGTGTAAGTCTTAACATCACATTGAGGGAAAGAGACCTTACCTATCAATAGCAACGCAAGGCTTGTAATTTTAAGGCTTTCTAATTTAAATCATGAAAATCTGTTTTTCATGAATAATTCAGAGATCTGATTTAGTAGAATTATTTCCAGCCCATGTATATTAAACAGTCAACCTGCTACGCCAGTTCTGTTTAAGACACTGTGGATGGGGGTTTTCTCTTTCCTGCATAAGCGATCATCTTTGTCTGTTAGAAAATAAAGCTGCTGTGGTATTTTGTCCTTTTGATTGCATGAGGATTTTTCTTTATACCTTGTAGGCTAAAATTCAAGCTGAAGAAAAATAAACCCTTTACTAGAAGAGATCCTAGAATTCAATTTGGAGAGAGTAAACCTTGTACTATATCCATTAGGAAAATGGCAGTATTCTTCCATTTCCTGATGTTACTCAATTACTTACCCTGCTTCCTGCTTTTAGTGTAAACTGTATATTTTAGCTCATGACCTTTGACAGCAAATTGAATCAGGAGTGGAGAGGCAATGAAAGTGGCTTTTTTTTAAAGACTCTTTAAAAGCATTGGTGTGTAGGAAATTTGGGGTTTGTTTTGTTTTGTTGTTGGGCTTTTTAATAAAGCTCGCTGTGGATTTTGTAATATAGTGCATTTCTCTTGGAAAAAAAGGAGTTTAAGTTAATGTCCTTCCTTCTTTGCCTTGGAGAAACAGCACCGTCTGCATAGCTGTTCTTGTTAGTGCATGCCTGCTGAAATGAGCATTGCATATTTATTTAATACCAATAAAAATGGAGTTTGTTTAATTTAGAATCAAACCCTTGTTTAGATTGGATTAGCACTTTAAGGAAAATATTGAACTTGTAAAATGATGCAACAAATGTTGATGTAATCTTGGCTCCTCCTGGATTTGAGCTCGTTTACAAGCTTTCCATCCTACGGTTTCTCTTGAGTGCTGTGAACACAAAAAAACCCCCAAACCAACATATTTGTCTGAAGCTTTTCAACACAGGTACCCCAAACCCACCCAAAACTCTGCAGAAACAGTCAGTAAGAACATGTGTGCTGCCCAGATCAACCGGCCCAGCCATAGCCAGATGCCTGCTGCTGATGTAACATCACACATGGTGTTCCCAAGCTTTTCTAGTAACAGTTGAATGAGACTCTCATAGTTCTTAGCTTTATCTGAGCAGAATGGCTTCACATCATAGTCTCCCCCAAATGAATTTTTTTTACTGATCTTGTGTCTTACTAGAATAGTGACATTTTGAGGGCAGTAAGAGTCCATTGGTGTGTTCACAACTTGAACCTGGATGGAACAGAACTCAAATTCAGTAATGAAAAACAGATGTCTTAAGTTTGTTTATTCCAATATAAAGAAGTGGGCATCCCCATTCCTTCTCTCAGTTACAAAGCAGCCTGCCCCTCATCCTAGCTGTTGTAATATCTGCTTGCACTGGAAGTGTAATCTCTTTGTACAGTGAGTTGCCAGATTTTCAGGCTTGTACATACTGCAGAGTTGTATCATGGTCTGTCTTGGGTTTTGCTAGGAGAGAGCCTGGCTCTTCTGCATATGTATTTGTCTAACCTGGTACAAGAGCTCTGTTGCTTTGGGTTCTGTTGTTCTGCAGGCTGTTCCAAGATAACATTTAATTCTTTCTTGTTCTGGCTACACCAATGCCAAGTATTTGTTGAACATCTGTCAGCATGTTCAGATTATTAACCTAACTTCTCGTTTATGTTAATAAAAACATTTGAGCTTCATAACAAGCATGTGTAACAGCTCTTAACACTACTAGTCCCACTGAAATCCAGCTGAGAGGATTGACACAGTCTTACCCCAACTGGCAAAGCATTTGCAATTCCTCCTCAAACAGCATTGCTGGACTTTCTGTGCTGCCTAGGCCTAAAAAGTGGAACAGCTTATAAAGGGTTGTCTTTAATCTCCAAACTCGAAAGCTCATCATGTTTTGGCACAGACTAGAAAATATGGGAAACGGACCAGAACTATTTCCAAATTTGAATCTGTAACCAGAAAGTCGTGGTCCGTTGTAAGAGTGCAGTGCAGTGCCTGATGTGTTACAGTGCCAACAGAAATGTGTTGAAGGGCACAGAGGAACTTAATGCTGTAAGATCAGGACCTGTAAGTGCTCTTCTTGAATGTGCCATGGGGGAAGGTCCCTTCAGCCAACAGGCAGGGATCTGCATCCTTGGAGATTTATACATCTCCCCTGAGCTGAATCAGCCTTGCTTGGAGTGGACTTGGACGAGGTCACCCCCAAAGGCCCTTCCAGCCCAAGCTGTTGTGTGTCTCACTGAGCAAGTAATTTCTGGGAACAGAAACTGCCATTTATTGTGGTTGTGTGGTGTCTGTTGGGCTGCTAGTGTAATATGTGTGACAAGCAACTCTGGAGCCAGCTTGGGAAATGGTCCTTGCCTTTGGGTCTCCAAAGGCCTTTGCTTTATTGTTAGCACAGTTTTTTGCCAGCTGAATTAGAGGGCAGATCACCATTTTGGACTAGATGTAGTCTACTGGGCAGTGAAACACACTTGGAGTCATTCTCCCAAGTCCTATAATCTTTTACTACAGATACCATTAATAAAAGTATTAATTACGCTGTTCTGGAATTAGGATTTTGTAATGAAACCTCAAACAGAAAACTCGAGCCAGGTTGGCCGAATGTCACGAAACACTCAAACTTGAGCTGCGAGTAAAAGAAAAGTCTGAGTTACTTTAAGGTTTATGGTTAAAAGAATGTAAAACTTTTCCAGCTTGTCCAAGTTTTGACAGCAAACCTTGCAGCACTTGGCAGGCCTGGCTGGGTTTCCTTAAGTGTGAAATGCAAGATAAAACTGGTGCCTCGGAGCCAAGCACAATGAAAAGAGAAGGTTCTCCTGAAACAAAGAGAAAAGGAGACTCACACATTTTTCTCACAGCTCTCCTTCCTAGCCTGGTTTAGTGGGAGCATCCCCAAGTGTGGTGTGGGGTGCTGCGGGAGAAGGTGCAACTGGAAGAAATACATGATCTGGTGCCACGCGTGGCTTTGGTGCCTTTGAGGAAGCTGGGGTGTCCTGTGCCAGCTGAAAGGTTTGCCCATTAACTTATTGTTCAGCTGTAGAGTGAGCACTGAAGTGAGAGGAGCTCTTAAGAGGTTTTCTCGTTGCCTTGTAGCAAGTACAGGAGCAGCAAGATGCAAACTGCAATTAAAAGCTGTTTTGAATACATTGCAAATGTTTGACTTGGATGGGAGGGCAAAGGCAATTTTCTTTCTGTCCTTCCTTTCACCCTTGAACTGGGACTTTCACAGACTGTGAGGCTCTATCCAGAAAGGCTTTATAAGAAAAAGGAGTGATGGGTTCAAGTATTCAGGAAGATTTTGCTGACAGCAGCTGGAGTGGTGTTTGCACATGTGGGGAACTGGGGTGTCAGCCATTGGACATCGCTGGTCTTCCACTACACTCAGAATGCTGGTTATTTACAGTATTTTGGATATGTTTGAATGACTTCAATGCTTTGAGTATTCAGTTTTAACAGCTTTTACTTTCCTGTTTTCGTTTTATGTCCTGACTGAAGTTCTGTGCTAATGGGGATGGGGTGGGGCTGGAAGGAGACAAATAGCAGTTGGTGGGGATATTATTTTATCTATTATTGGAAAAGTTTAGTATTTTATTTTTACACAAGGCTGTAACTCTAATGGAAATTGCTGCTTGCTCTTTCAACATTGACGTGAAGCATGCTTGTGTTAATGAAAGCAGTGTCCAAGGGCTTCAGTGGACCTTTGGAGCAGGGAGGAGGATATACTAATAACTCTGTTGGGGTGATTGCATGTTAACTCCCCAAGCAGGACAAACTGCAGCCAGTTTCCTCTACTGCCAGCTAAACTACCATAACCTCTTGTGGTGACTTCTGTAGTCAAAACCAGTTTGTAAGGCAGAGGAAGCACTCCTCATGTCCTAACCTCATCAGTAATACAGCTTGCACCCTTGAGATGGGCTTTGATGAAAATCCACGAGCATGGACATTGCCCAGCGTCCTGTACTTTTGCTCAACCAAACCTTTGAGCATGATGATGTTTTAGATCTCTGATCTCAATAGACTCGCCATCTATGACTTAAAAAAGAGCTTCCACTGAAGGATCTGGCCTGGGACCTCAAGGCAACCTGTCTTTGTAACTGAGCTCTCTGCTGTCGCCGCTGCCCCGGCCTCTTGAGGGGAGCAGTTTGTCCTCCTCTCCTCCTTCGGATCGATACCCGTCTGTGAGGCACAGACCCGGATCCAGCGCCGGTGTAATGGCGCTTCCATAGGACGGCTTCGCTTCTCTTTCCGTGTATCCCGCTTTTCCTGCCCCTTGAACTCCTTAACGTGTTGCTCACGGTGGCATTTACGTGCGTGTCGGTGAGCTCGGGGCGGTTTGAGCGCTACCAGCCGGGCGGGAGCGCTCCCGGGGCCTCCCTTCTGAGGGGCCTCCTCGGCGGGGCTGGGGCTCCCTCTGCGGACCGAAGCGGCAAAGTGCGGGCCCCGCCGCCAAACCTGCCCGCCCGAGCCCTGCAGCCTGTGCTGGGGAGGGTTTTCCTTTCTCCCCTCATGTAGGGAAGGGTTTGGGTTCGGTTTTGGTTTGTTTTCAGTGGCATTACAGCAACGCTGCGAGGAGCACATCGCGGTTTTGACAAGATGGACGTCGACTGGCCTCCCCTGGCTGCCTCCTGGGCAAGAAAACAGCAATCGTACCGTGTCAGCTACAGGATCTGTTGACAGAGACTCAGTTCCACAATAGCCCAGGTTTATTCTTTCATCTTGCCAAAGCAGGACAGTGATTCCTCCATGCTCGGCAGCCGGTGAGGCCCTGACAGCACTCGGAGCCTTCACACGGGTCTGGTTGTAGCAATGGAATTGAAAGTGTAAATGCTCATTGACAGGCAAGAGGCCGAAGGTGGGACTTGAGAAGAGTCCAGTGTGCTTTATGGCGCTGTTTGGAAGGAGACAATCTGTGAGAGAGCAGCAGGGCTGTGGAGCTGCCTCTCCGCTCCCTGACGGCTGCTCAGGCTGAGTCTGCTTGTGCCTGGCTTGGGTGAGTGATGGATCTGTCTCCAACTTCACTAAGACTTCAGTTAACGCTAAATCTGTTACAGTTTTTGAGATAGCAACAGGAGCCCTTCTTGGAGAACAAGAACCAATGTTGCTAAAGGTGTTACTTGCCCCATTTTTCCTTTGCGTGGCTGGGAGTGTTCATGTCAATAGTGGTGATAGCTTTCCAGTGTCCGGAAAAGAATGGAGGAGAGGTTTCGTGTTGCAGCGTGTGCATGGTGTGGTGTGAGTTGCAGCCTGTGTCTGCATCCCGAGGGATCGCTGCCAGGAAATGACAACAAGGAGCAGGGAAGTCTTGGGAAGCTGGCAGAGCACAGTGAGCTCTAGAGGTCCCCCTGCTCCTCCTCTGAAGCTCATGAGAGCTTTGGCTGTTAAGACCTGTTTGCAGAAGGAATGTGATCACATTAAGCATCTTCACAATCATCTGTGGCTGTTACTGGATGTGGTTAAAACTTAACAAAAGGAGCCCTAGCTCCCCATTGTCACTGCCTTGAACACCAGCTTTCAGAGTAACTGGCTGGAATGAGGAACTATGATTTTATTGGGCCTAGGCTCTGAAATATAACAGGTTTTGCTGCCTTTACAATGCCATAGCAAATTAGCAGCAGCACTGACAAACTATATTTTGCTTGTGATCAGCCTTAGTAATGTATTATTCAACCGTGATTATTTTTTAATGGTATTGAGAAGTGCAGAAGCATTTCAGTGTGGCTGGATGGGCGTGGTGGGTATCACTAATTATGACATTTTCATTATAAATATGGATAAAGTTAAAGGTTAAAAATTACGGCTTTTCGAGTGGAGTAAGTGCTTACATGGAACGTAGCAAGAGATGTATACTGATACCATGAAGTTGTTAAAGGGCATGTTTCTCTTTAGAAAGCCTGCTATAACTATGGCAGCTAGAGAAAAGTTGGTTTACATTTTCCTCCTCCATTTCCCCTTTACTGATGAGGAGAAGAGTCCTGACACACATCCAGCACAGCCTGGTTTTCTATAGACTTCTGTCTTCTGGTTGGATTCTCTGATGTCTAATAAAGAATAAGCTTATGCTGCAGTCTGTCTTGCTGTGGAAACGCTTCATGCTCTTCTCTATGTTGATGCTTCCTTTCAGGACCTTTCAGTAGTCAGTTAGTAGCTGAGATCACTACTCATCAGTCAGATATGGTTGCAATTAATTTTATAATGCAAAATCAGCATAAATTGCATTAAATTTGGTAGGGTAGATGAGCTGAAAACCTGGTGACTGGCAGGTGACTTGTTGGGCTGAGCTTTTAATTTCAGCCTGTTGAAATGGAGGCATTCCAGGTAGAGTGGTAGACTTAAATTGGCGCATTCAGATGTGTGTCTTAATTTTACTACATTGAGGACGGGACACCAGGGGTTTGATTCTGCATCTGGAAGTGCTGTGGCTTCTGTGCAGGGCATCAGTGACCCCGGTTAGCAGGACCTCAGCTGGGCTCACTGTGCCCTCATGGGTTTCAGTTGCATGTGGAATCTCTGTTAGAAGCACAGTGGTTACTCCAGGTCTGTTGTGAGGCAAGAAGAGAACACCAGTGGCTTTTGACTGCCTGTGTTAGCCTGACCTGTGGAGCACTCAGGTCTGTTTGAGGGCCATGAGGCTGCCCTGGTTTGTTCTCAGTCACATTTCCAGGAGCAGGATGGTAGTTGGAGTGCTCTGTCCTGGGCAGAGATGATGTAAAGCTCTTATACCTGCCCTCTGGTAGCTTTCCCTGGGCTAGGAATATTAAGACAACCATTTCCATCCATTTTTAAGATGCCTGAGTGCAGTAAAGGGCTCTTTGTATAGCTGAAAATTGTGGTGTATTACGCCACTGAGCAGGCAGCAAGTTGTGCTCTGGAGACGTCTGTGTTTTATTGATAAAGATTGAAGTGCCAGTGGTGTTTTGCTATCCCTCTTGCTTCAAGGCAGTTTTGTGAGTTGTCTAATATTGAAATATCTTGTTATTCTGCTTCTTTGAACTGAAGGGTGAGCACAAGACAAAAGAATCAAAAGGAAAACTCAGACAGTAATGTGTTTACGTGAAAAGTGGGGTTTAGAGCTTGGAGAGGGTTGTAATGCTCTTCTACCTTGTGATGCTAATGCTGAAACTTGAAACGTAGCACAGTATCATTAGCAATTAAATGCATCTGTGTACTCCTCTTACATCTTGTAAAGCTCTTGCAAATCAAAAGGGATATGTACACACACATCTAATAAAATAATGATTTTGAAAGCAGAGTTGCAAAGCCTTGTTTGCAATTCACAGACAGCATCTTCATGCCTGGAATATTTGTATGAGGTTTTAGTATAAAATTAATTGCCTTGGGCTTTGGACTTGTAAAGGGTTGACTTTTGTTCTTTACCTGTGTGTTGGTGGTACTTTGCCTTTCTATGCCTCTTCTGTGCTGTAGTATTCCAAGATTTTAACTTGATTAGTTTTATTTTCTATCCTTGAATTGCTTCTACCATTCTTTTGGTGGCAAAAGTTATGTGTAAATAGTGTACCGATAACTTCTTCCAGAAATTAATTACACATTATAATTATAGATTACATGCATGTATATGTATATGTCCAATGAAGAAAGCATTTCAGTAACAAAGAAGAAATACTTCTGAGTCCTATCTTTAGAAGCCAGTGACTGAGCAGAAATGAACTGAGAATACATTTTTGATGACTGTATTTATTCCGACTATGAGTTTTAACCATTTTTGACACGTGTTTTATGTTTATTTTGCTAAAACAAGATAGTGTGTGTGCATGTATATGTACACATATGTATGTTTATTGTGCACATGATGTATTTGTTACAGCAAATGTAATGTAAACACACAAAAGTTCACATTACTTTAAATACTGAGCTTAACTGTCAACCACAAAACATATTTGCAAACTCTTTCAACATGTGTAACATATACAGTCCTAATTAGAAACAGGACAATAGCAGAGATGCCCATATGTTAGCTGTAATTATGTTGAAAGAGTTTGTCTTGTGGCTTAGCATTAAATTTGGAAGATAGATGGGGAGCTGTCACATGTTAGGGGTTTGTAACATGCCTTTAAAATGTATATAGGAATGATTTCCATGGCTGTGTTAGAGTAATTCAGTATGAGAGGGTTTAGAGCAGTGGTTATTGGATATAGGAGGAGGTGGAGATAGCATTTAATGGATATTACTAACAAAGTTATTGAAGTGTTGTCTTGAAAAATTTAAGGTTGCATGTTTGTGTACACATGGGGACTTGTATATATGTTGAGGAGGATTGTGTGTCCTACTACAAGGCACATATGAGAGAATTCTGTCCATGGTAAGCTACAGTCATGTTAGAGCATGAGCTGTAGTGTGTATCCCTCTGGCACACATAGAAATGGATATTTATGGTAAACATAACTTCCAACGGAATAATTAGCAATAAATTCATGAATGGGTCAGGGCTCTTCATTGGAAGAATGGTTTAAAATAATTACTTATTCCTTTAGCACTCTTGTGACCAGCTTGTGCTGTACTTTGTCAGTTTAATTATGCTCACACCAGGATGCAAGCCTAGCAGAAAATGTGTATATTTAGTTTCCCATTATATATGGGCAAATAATAAGAACTATGAAGACAAAGGCAATGGCTACAATAGTAGATAATGTGGTTTTGTGATAAATACAACCAGGTTTACAATTTATTCTGCCTGATATACATGGCCTGTGGTTTCCATATCCTTTGTGTGAAACAAAAGCAAGTTGTGCTCTAAAAAGAGACAAGCAACTTGTAACACCCAAGTGATGTTTTGGGTGAAATAACTTCAAACGTATTTGTATGCTGTGAACAAACAGTCTTTTAATAGCACAAAAAAAAAAAAAGTATTTCAAGTGTGGGATGTGTTGGTATTAGTCTAAAGTGATCAATTTGTAGGTTTAGCACCTTAACTAAGACTGCTGGCAAACACTGCAACGTTGCTGTGGTGTGTCAGTGTGGTAGTGTGCAGAAACATCTCCTTTTTGGTTCATTAGGGTTTATTTCTGGAAAGAATTTTAGATTGACATTTCACAACAGACTGCAATGGAAATATGAAAGATCTAGGGGAAAGTCCATCTTGTTTTGTGCTTTAGGAACCAACATGTCTGTGTGACTATGCAAAACATCATGGGTGTGTGAATGAACCTGCTGTCACATGAATTTTGTTAGGGATTCCTATTTACTAACAGTCGTAAGTTGCAACTTCTCATGTTAATGCAGTACTTTATTCCTGCTCACTGCAGAGATTAAAAAGTGAAGTACAGAGAAAGCTTCTGTAATGGTTGGTATGAAACTCATTTCTTGTAACACCTGGACTTGTGCTCAAGGGCATTGATACTGTGAATTTATAAAGTCAGAATCTCAGCTGGCCTTTGGTCTTTGGCATGTTTATTTATTCATTACTTGGTTGGTCTCTGAAGGTTAGGCACTTGCTGTGTTGTGAGAAGAAAAATGATACAGGGATAAGAACAGTGTTTTAATCCATTCCATGTTAGTGTGGGCGTGACTTCTAACTTCATATCTGTTTTAGTTATTGACCCCATTTGGGGGAGAAATTGAATGTGTGCATTTTATTGATTGTGCAAATGCTCATCCACTTTGGGAAGAGCATCCTTGCAAAGTAAAGTACTGTGTGTCAGTCCTTGGTGAAATAGAGAATTACTTGCTTTGAAATCAGTAGGACAAGGCCAGTTTGCTCCTGACAGTGCTCTTCCAAACCACATTTCAGATGGTAAGGGGTGTGTTTGGGGTTTTTCTTGCATCGGTTACATCCTTCATCAGTAACTGATACCTTACATGATGAAAGAAAGGCCAGTGCATTTAAATAATCATTTGCAGTTCTAGGTGGCAGAGGATGGAGCACAGGTGCGTGTAGGATAAAACCCTGTTGAGTAATCCAGATCCTCCACTGCAGTTTAACTTCTGTAACTTGCCATACTGGTGTTCCAGAATTTCATTTCCATGGCATGGCTCCCTGCATACACTTGTGGAGGAGCTGCTGGCCAGCCAGGGTGCTCGGTGAGCTGTGGTGGGGGACTTTGCAGAGCGTGGCTGGCCCCTCTGTAGCAGTAGGAGCGTGTCAGAGCTGTGCTGCTGTGGTTCACTACAAAGCTCCTGCAGCCTCCTGCTTCAGTGGAGTGTTTCTTATGAGCAGAAATCGATTTATTTTGGGGGCATGCTTCTCATATGTGAAGTAGTCTGAAAGCTTTTTTCATCTTACCAACTGCTTGATAGTTCAGAGAGGATATTGTTCAAACTGTCCACTCAAGATGGTAACAGACGCCATCAAATACGGGTCTGTTTGAAGTGACTACTGATGCTTTTTACCCTCATACACAGAAATGCTCTTTGTGTGTTTTGCTCTCTCCACCGCCCTGGCTGCTGTCCCAACAGGTCTCAGTGTAAGAAAGGACAAACTGGGAGGCAAAATGGCATGGAACAAGTTCTTAACTCCATGGCCTGACTGAGTCTCCAAGGCAGACATTAGGAAACTCCAGGGGGATTGTCCCTAAAGATAATACTTTGCATGTACTTACCTCTCTAAATCACAGCATATCTATTCCCCTCCTCCCGACTGATCCCTGGACACTCGCAGAAGAATAACACATTTCTGCAGCATAACAGCAGTGCTGTGGAGGTTTGGAGTTAGTTTGGCTCCTGGAGGTTTTGTTTCAGGACAGTGCCTGAGTGCAGGCACTGTACTGGGGAAGCAGCAGAGAGCAAGGTCTTACTCCTTGCGTATAGCCCCCTCAGCTTTGTGAGCAATGAGAAGTGTTCAAAACAGACAGCAGTGATTCCACGCCTGCCCATAGGGATGAAAGTACTCCTTGTTTGTGTGCCAGCCAGATGCTGGTGCATCACATTACATCTCCACACAGATCTTTGTCCCTGTGTCCGTGTGAGTCCTAACAAATTAGGGTTTGGATGTGCCTCAGCAGCTCCCTGCAGCAGCGATCCATCATCACTCTCTGGCCCCTCTGCTGTGTTGTGCTGATGGTAAATGCCATGGGTTTAGTTCTGGACACTTGGAGTGATGGAGGCCCCACGATTGATTCCCTCTTTCCCTCTGCTTTACATACCTAATATTTTGTGGTTATATTCATCAGTAGCACAGCTTTATTAAAGATGCCACTTTCTGTCGCAGTAATATGTACTGTAAAGAGTGTCTGATCTACTTCAGACAGCACAGTCATTTTATTTGGCCTGGTGACAGTTTCCAGCAAATACCGTTTTCCTGTTCCTCTTATCTTTGCTTGTTTTCCCAGTACAAAACGTCCCTCTGTGAGCCCTGAAAAGAAGAAGGGATGTATTTTTCCCCCGATGAAAGGTTTTTGTCCTAGAACCATCAGCTACCCGGGAACCACAAATCAGAGCCGTCTCTGCTGTGCTCTGGGTCCTTATGTTGATAGTACATCAGTCCCTTCCTTTTTCTCTCTGGCTTGAGCAGCATCAGATGCAGGCTCTTGCCAAATACTCTTACATCCCTGGATCACTGGCTTGTTTAGCAACACCCATGCGGGCTTTGAGAGAAGATGGAGTGATGCCACGAGGCAAACAGCCCTCCACTCCTCCTCCCTTTGCGTGAGAGAGGAGAAACTCTTGCAGGAATTCTCTCAGGCATGATGTATACAGTATGTTTGCAGCCAAGTCTCTGTAGTGTTTGTTCCGGAGCTTTGCAGAGCAGAAGCAATGCCTTGTGTTTCTGTGGTACGCAGTGTAAAAGGGATGTTAAGGAAAGGGATATTTCAGCAACACAGACAGTGACAGGTGCTTCTGACAGGCTTTGGGTGCAAAACCCTGGTCCTGTCCAAGCAGATTTCACTGTGGCTTCACAGGGCAAAAACTCCCAATGGAAATTTGTTGAGGGTGGTGGCAATGCAGGTGTTTGAAATACAACCAGAAGTGGGGCTGTGCTGGGGGTTGGAAGAAGTGAGGCAGCACTCAAAGCTGCTGGGGGGACAGCAGGTTTCTCTGAACGTGTGCATGAATCGATTCCTCTCCCCCCTTTGGCCCTCTTGTACCTTCTTTTTCCCTGTTTCTTTGCTAAGCCATGTCCCAGCAACTCAGGTGTGTTTGCAGTTGGTAGCCCACTTCTCCAGTGTGGCTGCAGTAGCTTTTCCATGGCAGTGCTGTGCAGATTGCTCTGCTTGGTCAGTACAGGAGGTTACTGTTGTGCCAGCTCCTTCCAGAGGATGTTCCCACCACCTGAGCCACGTCTTGTCACCAGTTACAAGATTAAGTTGAAAGAGGGAATGGAGAGGATTTGTTCAGGGATTTGTTTTTGCAAGTCACTTGTTTCTATTTACAAGCTCTACCAATATTTTAATCAGGGTAATTACCCTTGAGCAGGTAAGTGGAATTGCCTGGCTGCCTTTCTGATGGCTTTTCCTTGCTGATTTCCCTGCTTGGCTTTGGGATGGCACTGTGAGAGCTGGGAGAGAAACAGCAAAAGGTTGGGAGGAGAGGAGAAAATGCTGTATCCTAAGCCTAAAGTCCATAGAGGTTATTGCATTCTGCTCAGGACTTCCAAGGCTTTCAAATAATTAAGGAAACTGATTTATTGCCGTTTTTTTCTCCCTGATATTCTTTCTTCTTTTCCCTTTGAGAAATAGTCTGTTTTCATGTAGGAACACACATGGACTGTCTGGCTATAGTTGCCCAGTTGGGAAGTTTCCACTCACTATGAAATAATAGGCAAAAATTTTGTGAAGGGACTGGTGGGAACTTGTGATGAGACCATTTGAAAGAAGCTCCAGGAGGAGAAGCTCTCTGATCAGGTTCCCAGTTTGGGATGGGGTGTATGTGAAGTAGGGAGACCAGAAAACAGAGGCAGCAAAATCAGTAGTCACATTTGTAAAACATGGGCCTGTAACTGTGGTACAGTAGAGCTCTGGGATTGGCTTTTGTTCAGGTTTTCACAGTTCTATGAAGAGTTTTGCTTGCAGTGTTTTTCCTGCAGTACATGTTCTCACAGTTTGCTCGTGTGTGATGAAGACTCATCTCCTTGTTCAGCTGATCAGTAACTGAGTGGATCTCCGGGGTGGGAGAAGCCTGTCTCACATGGGTGCTGGGCAATAATTGCAAATTGCAGGGTTTTGTGCTTGTGTTGGAGGAGCACTTAGTG
>JBCJKH010055709.1:11830-22228 GCA_039877255.1 Loriculus beryllinus | reverse complement strand
TCTCAGTTTATTCAGCTATCGTTGGTGCAGTTTTTTTTCCAAAAGTGTCTTTTGAAGACTCACACTCCCGCAGGCCCGGCCGCAGCCCCTCCCGGACACACCACGGGGCACACACCGGAGAGCCCCCGGACACCGGGGCACGGCGCCGGCCGGGGACAGCCCCGCACCACGGCAAGGCCCCGCCGCCCGCTAGGCCCTGACAGGCCCCGGGGACCCCGGCTTGGACAACGCGGAGCACGGGGCCCGCACCGGCCCGCTCCCAACCGAACCGGCCCAGCCCGGCCCGGCCCTCACTCACCGCCGACCCCGGCCCGCTCCGCGCCCCGCCCCCGGCGGAAGTCCCGCCGCTTCCGGCCTCCGCGCCCGCCGCGGGGCCCGCCGGGGCCGGTAGTGCCCGGTAGTGCCCGGGGCAGCCGCCATGTGCGCGGCCGGGGCCGCCGGTGGGGCCCGGGCTGGGGCCCGGCGGCTCGGCAGGGCCGGGGAGGCGGCCGGAGGTACCGGGAGGGGGGGATCGGGGTTGTGCGCGGCCCCGGCCCCGCCTTGGCACGGGGAAGGGGGCCCGGGGACGGGGACGGGGATGGGGATGTGGATGTGGATGTGGATGCGGATGCGGATGCGGATGCGGATGCTCGGGACGTGCCCGTCCTGACCCAGGGACGAGCCTGGTCTGTGCGTGGGAGCCGTGCCCCGCACAGTGCCGTGCCCACGGCTTGTCACTGCATCGCCCCTTCCGGCTGGCTCTGTTGGGGCTATGGGGACAGCAGCCGAGCCTTCGTCGGGGTGGCTGTGGGCACACGGGGTCGATGCTGGGCTCCGGTGGGTGATGAAGGGACCTTTCCCTTGCCCCATCCCTTGCAGCCACGCGGCCGGGCACCATCCCGAGGCGCAGCAGCAGGAGGAGGAGGAGCGTCCCCATTGCCTATGAATGTGGTGAGGAGCTGGGGGTGTCTGAGCCCCAGAGACCGCGCTGGGAGCCCAAGGACTGGCGGCAGCAGCTGGAGCGCATCCGGGAGATGAGGAGGAGCAGGGATGCTCCGGTCGATGAGATGGGAGTACAGAAGTGTTACGATAGCAGCGCTCCCCCGCAGGTAACAGCACTGTGCTCCGGCCGGCAGGCACCTGGGATACAGCCCTGCAGCATCCCGCATCCTTATGGTGCCCCTGCACGTGTCCCGCTTTGGATGTCTCCAGAGCAGGACACTCAATGCAGGGAGTATTTGGACTCGAGGCCCCACAAGAGGTTAACCTGCAAGTATGTATATGAGAGAAACCATTCATCCTGTTAGAGTGGGAAAATCAGCCACTGCCTCTCCAGTATTGGGTTTGTTGGCTTCCAGCAGCCCTTGTGAAATAGCAGTGGGTGTTTGCTGAGCTGTTCTCTGCTCACATTCAGCCCGTGCTGGACATCAGGGACCAAGCAGCAAACGCAGCTGTGAGAGGTCCTTGTCCTTTGCTGAAACCGCTGTTGGGAGAGCTGGCAGGCTGAACCTGGAGTGGGAACTGGGGCAGAAACAGGATGATTTGGGGGTTGGGAATGAAAAGCTGGAGAGCGTGTTGTGACAGCGCTGGCCGCTGGGGCAGGCTGGCAGCACATGAGGGCACAGCCCTTTTTATCTCTATAAAAGTCCAAGGAAACTATGCAACAAGCTGCCTCTGGAAGACAAAGGAAAAACACTATGGAGATAAAAGCAGCACATAAGTGTAGGCTGGCTTCCTCCCCTCTTGCAGTTAAGGGGATGGATGCAGGTTGAAAAGAAGGGCCGTGCTGTGATGACACAGTGCTTCCCAAGCCTGGAACGCAATCAAAGGCCCCAGAGGACACTTCCCTCCAAGGGGACTGTTTGCATCAGGACAGGAGCCAAAGTGGAGCGAGGCCATGGTGTGGTGCTGGGATGTGGGCCTGTGCATGGAACAGAGCAGTGGGAATGCTGTGCTCCACAGCGACCTGCTGGGCAATGAGGGAGGGGTCTGGAAGATGCAGCTGCACAGCTTCAGCACATGCAGCACTGTCCTTGTTGCTGGCATTGTGCTTTGGGATTGGATCCCTGGGGAAAACGATTGGCTCTGCCTCTGGATTCAGGCAGTGTCACACGCTCCACAGCGATGTGGACTGGCACCAAGTGCAGCTGCGGGGCCAGGGGGACCATGGTGCATGAGACGGAAATAACTTCTCTTCCCTAGGGAAGCAGGGTTGTTGCTTCCAAGAAAAGTGGATGTTGTAACCCTCGGCACACAGCAGTGCTCCTGGCACAATTCCATGCACTCGGAGATTACGCTGCTTCCATCCACTCAGGTTTTTCCTAAGGCATCTGCAGTTTTGGAAGCTTTAAGAGCTGGAGGAAGGATTGTATCCCACTTTATCCTGGGTCATCTGGACATCTGGGGAAGGTCAGTTGAAAAGCAGGAGGTGAATGGTCTGAGCTGAACCCTGTGTGTCAGCACCAGAGGAATTTTGGGTTTGTGCTTCATCTCCAAGTCTCTCTGATCCCAGTTCTTTAGATTTGGTTTCATAAGGAGATCACTAGAGCCAGATGCCCAATTCCTACTGAAGCCTAGTGGGAAAGGGATGGGATTTTCAAAAGCTGCTTAGAGCAGAAGTTGTGTGGAAAATCACTGGGTGTTTGTACTTCTACATCCTGTGGGGTCTCCTGAGAATCCCATCGTCAGGAAAAGCTTTCTCCCTTTGTGGCTAAGCACTGGTGTCTTTGGATGTGAATCCTATCAGACAGTAGATGCCCTTTTACCCACCGTGTCTGCTTGGATTGAAGGTGTTTCCTATCTCGCTTTCTTGTGTAATAGTATTAAAAGGTGATGGATTATTTCTGTTGCAGCCTCTTGCAGACGGATATGGCTGATCCTGGGCAGGTCCATATAGTGCACCGGCTTGAAGATGGTGCTGGGTGGAAGAACCAAGCCCCAGAGGTGGCTGGGTCCTTTTGGAGGTCTTGGGGGTGTCTCACTGCCTCCTTGTCCCCAGGTCATGCGTTACCAAGTGCTGCTGTCACTGATGCTGTCCAGCCAGACCAAGGACCAGGTGACATGGGCTGCCATGCTGCGCCTCCGGCAGCGCGGCCTCACCGTCGACAGCATTTTGCAGATGGATGATGCCACGCTTGGACAGATCATTTATCCCGTGGGATTCTGGAGGGTGAGTGCCTATAGAAGAACCCCTCTGCTCCCGTGCAGTTGTCTGAGGTGGCTCAGAGGCCCTGGAGGGGAGCTCAGATGGCTGCAGGATTGTCCTCATGGCAGGAGGTGGTGAAGGAGAAAGCAAAGACCTCTGTCTCCCTTCCACAGACTCCAGCATGTGGCCTCACGTGTAATGTACATTCAGGAATGGTTTGGTTTCTGACCTGTTTGCCTCTTCTCCCTGTATTTGGAAGCACAAATACAACTGGATTTTCTGCCTTTCCCCTTGCTTTTCCAGAACAAGGTGAAGTACATAAAGCAGACAACGGCCATCCTGAAGCAGAAGTACGGCGGAGACATCCCAAGGACCGTGGAGGAGCTGGTGCAGCTGCCAGGAGTTGGGCCCAAGATGGCTTACTTGGCCATGAACATTGCCTGGGACAGCGTGTCTGGGATAGGTAGGTGGGACCATGTTTTCCCCATTCCTTTCCTAAATCCTGCCTTTCCTAAAGGTCCTCCTGTTATTCCCCACGCAGAAGGGAAGCATTGCAGCTGGGTAAACTGCCTGCCCCAGGAGCCTGATAGCATCGCTTTAGTCATCTGCAGAGTATTTGGGTGGGTGAAGGATGTGACCCTCAGCCACTCAGTGGATGCTTTGCTGTAGGACTTAGGCATGGATCCAGCTATATTTTCCCCAAATTTGATAGCAGAAATCCAGAAGGACAGCCGTTCCCTCCCTCCTTCAGATGCTGGTGGGCTATGCAAGCATTGCCTAATTGGGTTGGCATCCAAAAAGATGTGCTAGCAGAGTAATGCTTTGATATCTCTTTGGTGTCAAGTCAAAGAGAGGTGGAGGGAACTGTGGGATTTGGGGATAGTTGTAGGATAGTCTGAAGCTGTTTGTTAACAGGGTTGCTTCTGTTTGAACAAATCTCATTGGGATTTCTGTTTCACAAAAGCTGTTGAAGGGCAGAAGCAGGGCTTAGTCAAAACTGCCATTGGAAATCGGTCATTCCTGATGGGTTGTAGGAAGAAATGGTCTCAGGCAATCCATAGCTAGGGAATTTCTGGTCTGGTTTAGTTCCTGCAGCTGCCTAAGAGATGACCACAGGTCCATGTGTTTATTTGCCATGTTTATTGTGCACAGAGCATAGAAGAGCATAGAGCTGTGCCCCTGGAGCCGTCTGCTTTAGGTGGGAGGAAGATGACTTTTGAAGGTCCCTTCCAACTCAAACTGTTCTCTGATTCTAAGCCTGTGGTGGAGCGAGCCCAGGCCAGACCCAGGGCAGGTTTACTCCTGTATGGTGCTGATTTATGGAGCATGGCTGGCAGCAGAGCTCCCGCAGCAGCCAGCAGATGGGGCTGGATGCCCAGCTGCAGGGTCCCAGCCTGGGGACCTCTGGGGACGCATTAATATTCCAAGTGTAGTTGCCGCTTATGGAGGAGTTCTAGGAATGGTGCCACCTGATGAATGCCTGCTGCTGCTGCTGCGAGCACACAGCCCAGGGCTCATTCCTGCAGCCCCACTGCTGCCCATCAGCTGTACCAAACATGGCTTTAGATTCAGATTGAGGTCTGATGTTCTCTCCCTGCTGTGGGGGAGGGAAGCCAAGAAGGAGCCAAACAGAGCAACTGTTTTCCAAATAATGGTGTGCTCAGTTTTGATTTAGGAGGCAAGACTTTGTCTTCCTGTTTACAGCAATTTCCTGGGTTTTGCCCAATTAGCCATAGAGACAGGTTTATCGCTGCTGATCTAACAATAATATACTTTGCATTCAGGGCTTTTTAGCTCAAAGCACTTTCTAAACATTTGTTTAAGCCTCACAAACCCTCTTGTGTTGGTAGGTATTATGAAATGTGTTTTCCATCTGGGTAAACTAAAGGGCAGAGACTGCAGCTTGTGTAACATCAGCTGAAACACAGGGAGGAAGAGAACCTGGGACAGGCTGCCCTGTGCCTGGCTGGATTGGAGCAAGCAAACCTTTGAAGGAAGGTTGGGTCAGATCGAGTGTGTCACTGGTGTGTGGTAGGAGATACCCATCCCACCTTGCTTTTGGCTCTGGGCCTGGGAAGAAGGCAGCACATTTGCTCTGTGAATAAGCCTCCCCTCCTGTTCCACCTGACCCATGAGGGATCCCATGCAGGGACTGGACCTGGTGTGCTGTGACTGCAGCTTTTGGCTGTGCTCTCTCTGTTCAGGTGTCTCTGCCCCCACCTAAACTCTGGGCTCTCCCTTCCTTAGCTGTGGACACCCATGTGCACAGGATCTCAAACAGGCTGAAGTGGGTGAAGAAAGAGACCAAATACCCTGAGGAGACTCGGGCGGCACTGGAGGAATGGCTGCCCAGGTGAGCCTACTTCCTCCACCACTACCACCACCATCAGGCCTCTCGCTGGCTGCAGGAGTCTGCACACAGTCCTGTTTGTAGCCTTTCCAGTGGCTGCATTTCAGGTCCCTCCTCTTTATGGGGTCTGCTCTGTCACTGTTTCTCCTCTCCCAAGAGCTGCAGCATCTCAGCTCTGTGATGGTTTCCTGGCTATCAGGCACTACTGCAGCCAGGTACCTGGAGGGCTGGATGCCCAGTTCTTACCTTGACAAGTTTAGCATGACCCAAGCCGAGTGCTTTTTTACACAGCCCCTTGCTGAGTGCAGTGGCCACAGCAGCATCAAAGCAGGGCTGGATTCTGGCCTTCACTGATGCTTAATCTTCAGCATCACATACCAGTTGATGGGTATTCTCACACCTCCGCATCTGTCACGTGTCATAGCACAAGGGAATGCCCACAGGCACTTTGTGTGTTCATCCTCTGCTCCCAAGCCCAATTCAGAGGGCTCAGGAAAGGCTGGGAGGGCTGTTCTTAGCAGGAGGCTGGGAGCCGCCTCCCGGCGCCTGGGGAAGCCAAGAGGAACAGGCAGTAGGTGAAAGGTATCCATTTAGAAGCACGGGCTGTTCTTCAACCCCTCCAAACAGCTGTATTGGGGCTCATGTGTTTTCCTCTCACTGCAGGGATCTCTGGAGGGAGATAAACTGGCTCCTGGTGGGCTTTGGCCAGCAGACCTGCCTGCCCGTGAATCCACGCTGCACCCAGTGCCTCAATCAGGACATTTGCCCAGCTGCTAAGAGACACTGAGGGGTCATCTGGTCTTTGGAGAGCAACAAAGCTGCTTCAGCTCAGCAGCAACCAGGAGCTGAGCCCTGGCAAAGCTGTGAATTGCACGGGGCTGGCTGTGTGACTGCAGGGAAACAGGAGCCTGCTGCAGCCAGCCCAGCATCACTGGGGAGCGAGCAGCCGCTGGCAAGGGCTGAGCTCTCAGAGGAAAAAGGAGCTTTCAGAGTGCAGCAGTCCTGCTGGGTCAGTGCTAAAGGCTCCAGCCCCTGTGTGAATCCCCGAGCATGCCCCAGCTGCGCTGCAGCAGGAGGAGCTGTAGAGAAGAGCTTTGTCTTGGAGGACTTGCTGCTGCTGCTTGTAAATACACGTGTAATAAAGGTGGCCGGGTGTTTCTACCCGTGGGGTTTGCTGGCATCTGTGCAAGGCAGGGCACAGGGAGGAGAGCACAGGGGACCTCACCAAAGTGTGAGACCAGAGCAACCAGCCCTGCCAGATGAGAGCAGGCAGCATACAACATGCCCAGCCACCTCCTAGCCCAGGCAGCAAGGGGCACTGTGATGAGTAAGGTACAACCAAAGCCTTGAGGAGCCAGGATCAGAGGAGGGCATTACCTGGACAAGTGGCCTGGGTCCGAGCAGAAGAAGGGACAACAGGAGACAAACCAGCATCACTCTCAGTTCAGCTTTGGTGTAACCCAGGAAGGGTTACAGTGGCCACAGGCTGGTGTGTGCCTCAGAAGCTGACGGGAGGGACACCACCACCACCATGGGTGTTTTGTTCTTCAAAGAAAGGGCAGTGCTGACTTCATTGTAGAGCTTCAAAGGAATAATTCCAGCTTCTCTTTAAACAGGCGAGGGAGGAAGCAAAGTTTATAATGCGCTAAAGGAGGCTGTAATTCCGCTCTCGAGTTCCCTACCAAACAGATGAGGAGCGAGCAAATAAGTACTTGGTACATGGGAAAACGAAGTTTATTACTGACATTACAGTGTACATTATGGTTTTGCAATGCAGCTGACAGCCTTATACTTTATTGATTTTCCAAGTTAAAGGTACAGGAACTGAATGATTATTACTGAGCTACAAGATGTCAGGAATACGCTAAGTGCTTTAACCAGGAGCAGCTTCCATGGGATAAGCAGACATTAAGATTTTAGAATCTTATCAGGACACATTTGCACACCTGATTTCCTTTGATCTGCATTCAAAACTACACGTTCTGTTTTGTCCCCCTCCTGAGCTACAGCGGTGCAGCCTGGTGTAGGGAACGGGCTATTTACAAACAGGTCTTTGCTCTCTGACATGCATCAGAGTGAGACATTGAGGCTGGTGGAATGGGGAACGTTCTGCCCTGTGCAGACCGCGGCACTGCTGGGGCTTTGGCTATGCAGGCACAGGAAGCAATGTGCATACCCTGGGAAAGGGCTCCTTCAAGAGATTGCTGACTTACAGAAGGAGGTATTTGGGAAGGGGGCAAAAAGAGAGCAGGGAATTGTCCTGGAACACAAGGGAAGAGGTGTCTTAATGGCAGAGTCCTGGAAGGGAGGCAACCTCTGCATCCTGAGCCACCATCCCGCTGCCAGTCTCACCGCATAGCCAAACACCTGCACCACTTTCCTCTCCCAAGTGACTGTTTCCAACCTGTTCAGCCCATCCATGCTCCTGTAAAAGATAACTTCCATAAAAAAGAACTCATCTCCTTCACCCCTGAGGCTCTCCTCACTCTCCTGTCAGCCAGCAAACAGCCAAGTGTCCCTGCCCTGCACCAACCCATTGCTGTGCTGGGCCTGACCTGCTGCCAAGGAGAGCAGTGAATGTTCTAAGGCACCTTTTAGCTCAATACGTGGGCAATGCACGCAGAGCCGATGATCTTAAGGTCCTTTCCAACCCTAACTATTCTATGATTCTATGAATAGCCATAAGACACCAATCAATCCAAAGGCCACGGGCTTGTAATGCATGGCAAAATCACAGCCATGTGCTTTTCAATAGTCATCTATGTCCAAGGGATTGCTGCCATTTGCCTTTACCTTGGGGAAGTGGTTTTGTGCTCAGCTGTCCCTCTGTGCCCAGTCCCTTCCCACTGCTGCCATGGCATTTGAGATGAAATATGGGGCAGAAGAACCTGGGGAGCTGCTGGGGCACAGGAGGGATGGGGCAATCCATCACAACTGGGCCACTGCTCTGGTAGAACACCTCTGCAACCTGCGAGAGGGTTATAGTTGAGCTTCATCCTCCTCCCTCCCTTACAGCCAAAGACAAGTAATAAAGAGCTTAAATGGGCTTAATTTGTAATGCTTTAACAATACGTTTTTGAGGTTCTATTACCAAGAGCAGGGTGTTTCCAAAGGAGGCCACAGAAAGCCAAAGCAATTGGCCACTCCCTAACACCACTGCCTGCTTCATATCCAGCCCTATGGAGACCTCAGGCTTCCGAGGACATCTTCCTATTGTCAAGACAGACCCAGTTATAGGATGGAGCCATCCAACACCAGCTCCAAATCTGGAGCCCAAATACCAGAAGCAACAAACCAGATGGGACCAGGACCCTGCTCCAGGACCCAGCACCAAGTCCACAGCTACAGCTTCCTCCCTGGAAGCAGATGCTGGGTTGTGCTCATTTCCAAGTCCAAAGAGGTTCTGCAGCATCTCATGGCTCTTGTCCTCCTGCAGTGCTGCTGGAGCCAGGCAGGCAGCACTGCTCCTCACACCACAGGGCAGAATTGGCCCCGCTCCCTGCCTTCCCCCAGCGCTCAGCACTGCACTGATGGTGTGAATGGTGTCTGTGGTGTCTGAGGCTTGTGTTTAAATCCTGCCCTCTCCGCTCTGCAGAGCTGTCAGGGATTCTCACCCGTGCAGATGTCGCTGGTGGGGAGGGAGATTCCTAAACTAACCAGAAACATATGGGACTTCACTTAAAAACCCAAGAAAACAACAAAACAACCTTTTTCATTTCCAGAGCAAAGCCAGCAAGAGCCATTTACAGCCACTGTCCATGTTTCTTCCCATCGTGTGAGTAGAGAATGGGGTGCTGGGGAGGGCTGCCAGGTATACCCCAGCCTGCAGGTCCCCACCACGATAGGGGTATGAGGCCGTACAACATCGCACAAGGGCAGGGAGCATCCCATGGGGCTCAGCCTGGGACACCCACAGACCAAACACACACCCCAAATACTACTAGAAAAAGGTAATAGAAGCCTAAATGATGCAGGTAATAAAGAGTTAGACTCTTCCAGTCTTTTCTCATAGGAACAGGGGATGGTGGGCAGCCAGAGCAAGCAAGAAGAGGAGCTTTGGTCACATTTGTCTTATGAGAATCGCTGGTGAGTAACAACAACAATAATAATAACAATAATAATAATAATAATAATAATAAAAAATACAAAATAAAAGGACTTTAAAATACGCCTTGTAAAAGCAACCAGTGAAGAGCAGAGCACAAAGCATCTCACGTGGACACTGAAGGACAGGGCGTAGGCACCTCAGAACGTCCAGGCTGGGGCAGGATTGAGGTGGACGGTGGCCACCAGCAAGGCTCAGAAGTTGCTGAATATCTCCCTCTTCTTGTTCCAGTCCATCTGCGGAGCTCTCTTCTTCACACGCTTGGCCCTCACCTTCTCCTTGGCCTCGGCAGCCGTTGGGCTCAGGGACAAGCCGCTCTCCTCAAACGGGTCTTTCTTCTCTATGTCTCCATCCTGCGTGGAGAAGGGAGCAAAGCTGTCAGCATCCCATCACCACCACCACAGCACGGCCGTGGTGTCCTGCAGCGTTTCACCCCACGTGCCCCAGGAGAGGTGTCTCTGCAGCACAGACCATGAGCAAACACTCGGGGTGGGTTCTTTTGGAGCAGAAAGGCAAAGTCCTTCCTCCATGCTGAGCCTGTGGTTTCAGTGGCAGAAGCAGCATCCGTGTGGCCATGGAGTTAATTATGACATTGTACCTTGTGGTTGTTTTCTTTCTCCCACCTGAAGAATGTGTGGAAGTGGAATAGTAGGAACATAGAAGCTGCTGCCAGGGGGAAAAGGAGCTGCTCTGCTTGTCTGCTGGGATAATGGCAGCAGCAGGCGAAAACAGGGAAACATGGAATCATGGAATGGTTTGGGTTGGAAGGGACCTTAAAGCTCCTCCAGCTCCAACCCCTGCCACGGGCAGGGACCCCTT
>JBCJKH010055708.1:0-30945 GCA_039877255.1 Loriculus beryllinus | reverse complement strand
ACAGGGGCTTGGAGCAAGCTGCTCCAGTGGAAGGGGTCCCTGCCCGTGGCAGGGGTTGGAGCCGGATGAGCTTTAAGGTCCCTTGAACCCAAACCGTTCCGTTTCTATAACACCAGGCCGCCCGGTGCTTACCTCCCTGGTGCAGCTCAGGGCTGTGGGAGCACAATTCCCCCACCAGCCGCCACCCCCGGCTCTCTGGGCCCTGCCCCATCCTCTCCCCCTCCCCGCTCCCCTCTCTGTTCAGTCACCGTTCGTTTCACCGGTGCCACTCAAGCAGTGCCCGGCGCTCAGGGCCGTGCCCCGTGCGGGCCCCGCGGGGGCTCCTGCCCCAGCCGTGCCGCGGCAGCGGTGACCCCGGCGCAGGGGCGGCATTCCCGGGGACAGGAGAATCGCGGGACAGCCCCGCGGCTCCTCCTCATCCTTCTACCGCCCCCCCGAGCCCCCTGGTGACCGCGGGCCGGGCCAAGGAGGGAGATCCCCGGCCGGTGCCGGGTTGGCTGCAGCCCCACAGGAGCAATGCTCGGGTGGCCCCGAGGCGGTGCCGGGGCTCCCGCAGCCGGACCCGGGCCGTGCCCGGTACCGGTGCCCAACGCAGCCCCGCTCCCACCCGCCGCGTCCCCTTTAAGCGCGGCAAGGCTCGTCCCCTCAGCTCTCGCGAGACCAGCCGCTCCGCCCCGCCGAGCGCCGAGGCCGCTTGTGGACTACATGCCCCATAGTGCCCCGCGTGGACCAAGAGCCAATAGCGACTCGGGTGTGGGGCGGGGCCGTGCTCACGAACAGCCTATGGTGTGTCTCTCCGCTCCCGCGCTGGGAGGGGCGTGCGTGCGTACCCCGCCCCGGTCCCCCGGAAGTGATGTCACAGGCCCCATGTGAGCCGATTGCAACACATGCAGCGCGGAGAGGGGGAGCGCGAGCAGCCGGTGTCCGACGTCAGCGCCGCCGCCAGCCGCGCGCCGCCGGGGGGGACCGCGCCTGAGGTGAGGGGACGGGGACGGCACCGGATGGGGGACGGGACGGGACGGGCAGCGCCGGGCCCGGCCGGCTCTAACCGCTGTGTGTGTGCCGCCCGCCCGCCGCAGGCCGCCGCAGCCGCCGCCGCAGCAGGAGGAGGAGGAGGAGGAGGAGGAGGAGGAGGAGGAGGAGGGAGAAGATGGCGGACGATCCCAGCGCTGCCGACCGCAACGTGGAGATCTGGAAGATCAAGAAGCTCATCAAGAGCCTAGAAGCGGCCCGCGGGTGAGCGGCGGGGCCTGCGCCGCCTCAGGGGGCGGCCGCTGCTGGAGGGGGGGGGGAGCACCGCGGCGCGGGACGGTGGGGAACGGGATCGCCCGCCACGGGGACGTTGAGGGGAGGGTCCTGGCCGGAGCGGGAACAGCAGCGAGGGCTCTGCCGCCCGGCCCCGGAGTCGCCGCCGCGGGGTGTGAGGGAGACGGTGAGGAGCAGCCCCGGCCCCGCCGCCCCTTCCAGGGCCACGGTGCCCTTTTGTCTGGCCGCGTGGTAGAGCGGCCGGGTCCCTGCGGTCGCGAAGGGCCTTGGGTTTGGAGAGGAGAGCGGGCTTAGAGCGCGGCGAGGAGGGCCGGGGGGGGGCCCTGTGTCCCCGGGGACAGCGGGGAGGGCTGAGTCGCAGAAAGGAAGCGTAACCGACTTTCCCGCACGGGAAGCAGGCAGCGCCTGCCGCTGTGCTCCCCGCTGGCCCCCGCCTGGTTTGGGTTCATCAGTTGTCTCCCTTCCACCCTCTGCGGCTGCCTCTGCCTGGTGTTCTGGGTGACTGTCCCGGCCCTGCCGGGCTGGGAGAGGGAACGCGGGGCCCGCTGCCCATCTCCACGTAGTGTCCGGCCTCTCCGTGGCCCCTGGCTGCCCCGTGCCAGCTGGCACCGGGGACCGGCGGATTCCAGCTGGAGTAGACGGCTCCTCTGCCCTGTGCAGGCGTGGGCTCCTCCCAGGGGACCCGCTGGCTCCGGAGGAGGGGGTGTGGGGTTGCACTTACTGCCTTCCTTCTCTTACCAGCACATACTTGATCTTCCCCCCCCCTTCACCTTCCAGTGAAAGTGCTTAGCTCCATTTCCCTGAAAGCAGGCTCTCCCGAAGTTTGGATAGTGCTAAATTTAAGGGCCCTAAATCTCCTTGCGCTTTGATTTCTCTTTTTTTTTTCCCCACCAGAAGTAAAACTGCTGGATGTTCTGACAGCCTGCTCCATGCCAAAGGTGCCATGGTGCCTGCATCTGCTAACTCAGCAGTGGCCTGTTGTATGGGTTGGGAAGCCCTTCGGGCTTGAGTACTTGTCAGAGCTATAGGTTCTGGAGCTGTAAAATAGCAAAGAAAGTGGGTGTCTCAGTATACAGTGCAATAAAATCAAGATGAATGGTGAGTGCATGGCTCTGTTTCCATAGGCTCATTTGAACTGGTGTTAATTGGGCTGGGGCATTGCTCTGGGGGTACCCAAAAGGCTGGTTGCCTTTGGGCATCTCACATAAGCTGAGCTGCTGTCTTATTCTTCACTTAGTACTTGTGTTTGTTCTGGTGTGTAGAGTGGGCATGGGGAGTTGTTTAGCTGAAAAGTAACCAAGGAAGTGGGGGAGAACCCAAGCTACAGGTGCCCCTAAATGTTATTTAATGTGGTGTATGAGGTGGCTGTGCAAGGGATGGGGGTGTGGGAGAAGGGAGTGGGGAGCCTGGGTTGTCCTTTCTGCAGCAGAGTGGACTTTGACTGGCCAAGTTGACCATTCAGCTGTGCCTTTGCAGTGTTGACAGTGTGTGTTGTACCCATGGGGAGATCCTGGAAAGCATGGGAGTGTGTGAATGACTTTTGCCATGAAGTTAAAGGCATTGGGGAGCTATGGGTGTCCGTTGCAGCTCGTGAAAACACCTAGTGGCTCCTGTAACAGCCCTGGGGGAGGCCGGGGTGTGTTTTGGAAGTGTACTGTTAGTATTTGGCTTTCCCTGACGCAAAATGTGGTGACATAAGTGCGTCTAGCTTCACTGTCTACTCTTGTGTTGTTTGGAATAGGTGAATGTTGCCGAGAACAAGACTACAACTGGTATTGGAGTGATCCAGGGTGAGGTGAGGCTGGCTTGGAGCGGGTGGCTGTTATAGGGGTAACACCTTCTTGGGGCCATAGCCTCCGTGTCTTTCCTCTTCCCTGCCAGTGGTCCCTGGCACATCTCTTGTTCATGTAAAGGTGCTGTAAGCACAAGAAAATGCGTGTGGAAGGTTTAGCTGAGCCCTTTGAATCCAGCGTATGCCCTAGACGTTGTGATACTGCTGTTCTTTAACGTTTGAGCTAGCTGCTAAACTGCCACCTGATGAAGGCTGCTGATGCTAGCAATCTTTGTAGAGGCAAGATTATATATAAATGGGTGTTGTGCTAAAATTATCCTGGTCTGTTTGGGCCCAGTTAGGGAAAGAGGTGCTGCAACTTTTGCCACCAGAGGCGTTAGACTCCCCGACACAAGAGGTGTGAGGTAGTGAAACAGGCTTTTCCGGCCTTTGGGAGAGTTGCTTCCTCTTCCTGTGGAGTAGGAAGACCTGTTCTGGAGTGGGTTAGGGGGCAAAGCCTTTAAATAGTGTGATGTGGAGGGCCAGGGACTCCTTGGCGTCTCCACCTTCCCTTACTCATATACTCCTAATGGTGACCCAGCAGCAGTGTCCCAGTTTCATGTGCTGGTTGTTCCTGCAGTGGATCAAAGGGACGGGAAATGGAGGAAGCTGGAGCTAGATGTTCAATTCATGTGTGGCAGTTGGGGCACCTCTGCTGTTAGCCAGCTATTTGGGTAAAATCTCAGTGAAATCTTGCAGAATGTTACCAGAATGTTAAGTGAGCATGAGAGCAAGAAAATGCTTTTATTGTGCCTGGGACACATCAGCTAAGTGGTAGTATTTGGTCAGAAAACCAAGGTGGAAGATTAGAGCTTCAGCATTACCAGAAGCTGATGAGCTTGAGGCCAGCAAGAGTAATGTTAAAGTAATAGCCTAGCAAGAATGTCCTGTGTTGTTTCTCCAGGCTGGCTTTCTCGCTGATCTCTGGATAGCAAGAATCAGGCAAATCAAAACAAAAGTAGTGTTAAAAAACCCCTAACCCACCTCAAAACCCTATCTCTGCTTGGCAGGGAGTAGAAGGAGCTTTTGCCTGTATCGTGCTTCCTAAACCAGAAGTGTCTGTTACTCTCTTTTTAGCTCTTCCAAAGCTGAGTTGCAAGCTGTGATACTTTACATGGTTAATGAGTTGATCTTTCTGATGTGGTGTGAAGGGACAGGGAGTAGCTGGTATCAGCAGAGCGTGTGTGACTGAGAGCAGCTGGGGGGCCTGAGTTCTGTGCTGTAGGCAATTAACCTTTCTAGCCAGAAGAAGATGAGGTTTAAAGGCTGGTGGTGAGTCCTTGTGGGAAGTCTAGCCTTATCACTCATCTCTGGTGGCTGGGAGTGCTCAGGCTTTCATCGACCATCTCTACTTCTCTCCCACAAAGGGATTCTGCTTTCAGTCCACAGTTAACTTTCGTAACAAAAAGATTTGGTGAAAGTCTGTGCCCTCCAGAAGGTGCAGCAGTGGCTTTGCATGTGGCTGTTGCAGCAACTCAAGTAGAAGTGATATTAGTTCTATGTTTTCCCTTATCCTCTTTCTCCATGATTTTCTGCTGTTGCTTCATGCAGTTTTCCAGTGTCAGTTTAAACTGACAATCAGTCTTTGTTCCTTTTGGTCTTTGCAGTTCTGAATAGTTTGCGGGGCTATGGTCAGTTTTTTCTGCTAATCTAAGCTATTAATGCTTGGCAAAATCAAGCATCAGCAGCAACTGGCAGTTTCCTTGCAGGCTTAGGCCTGAGATGGGGCCTGATTTGAATCACATTTGGAAAACCCAAACTATTAGGGACAGAGGCTTTCTTGCTGCAAATAGCTCTGCTTGGGAATGGTTTGCTACTAGCTCCTCTGGCCAGTTGGACTTCCTGACCCTGAGGGAGAGCATAGCAGGTGTTGGTGCAGGGTATGGAGCTGCATTATAATGGTAAAACCTTCAGGAGCCTGCTCCCTTGAGACACCTCGCCTGCTTTGAGCCTGCTCTGTTCAGAGCAGTAGCCTTTATTAGTTGTTTTACTGAAACAGGGAGAGAGAAGGCAGAGAGAATGGTGTCTTTGAAGGTTCTGTCTGCAACAATCACTAAGATTGACAAATGTAGTGTGTTGAAGAACTTCTTTTCCAAACTATTTTGGGAGGTGGGGAAACAGGTAATATGCAGGCTTCAACTAACTCTGAACCAGTAACTTACTGTGGTTGTAACTGGAAGAAATGGCTCAAAGCAGGAGAATGGAGAGATGGCAAGAGAAGGGGACATCTTGGTGTCTCCAGAGCCACGGGAAGGCAAAGTGATGCCATTTCTTGCTAGGATTTGGATTCTGCCAAGTTGAGACTTCTATCTATATAAGGGAGAAACCAGAAGTGAGACAAGTAAGTCACCAGAGAGTAGAGAGGCCTGAAAGTGTGTGGGCATTCCTGCCAAGTGAAACGTAGGCTAATTCTGCTTGAGGGTAGAAAAGCTTACCTGTTGCTAGGACCTAAGTTTTCTCAGCTTGTGTTGCTGAACACACCACTTGCAGCTGGGTTCTCCTGCAGTCCATCTGGAGCCTTGCTAGGCCTGGTGGAAGAGCCCAACTTTGGAATTAGTCTCAAGTTGCTGCTGTTTCCCAGCCTTGTGTGGCAGGGATGGGAGGAGGCTGCTTGGGTGATGGTGGGTGGGAGGCTGCACATCTCTGTACCTACTTCTGAGCTTTCCTGGGATGGTGCTGCTTATATGGCCAGGCTAGTTGGCAAGGCTGGTGCTTCTAGAGAACAAGATAGTCTTGTCTGTTCTACTGTTACAATGGTGGGTCTTTCCAAAAGTGACCTGAAAGCCCACCTGCTTGTGAGTGCTGCAGCAGCACTAGCTGCTGGGATGCATTTAGGGTATACCTGGAGTCAGTTGCGAGTATGAGTTTGCCTTGTTCCTGATTCCTTTTGAACAAAGTGCTTGGGAACTGGTGGTGCTGCGATAATGTGGTGGTGTATTTCTCACCTGAATTAGGCAGTGCAATACTTTGTTACTCCTACAGCAGAGCTGCATCTGCAGCTCTTTGTTGTTGATGGCTTCTTCTGCTGATAGCAGGTGATGTACAACTTTGTTGCGCTCAAGTTGCAACTCTGCTGGAATACTTGTTGGACAGTTGAGTGTGATACAATAGTTGGTGCCTAAGGCTGCTACAAATTCTTCTACTGCACCATATATGCATATAAGATATAGTACACCATATATAGTGGTGTACTGTATCTTAGGAGTGTAACAACACCACCATGTCTAGGCAAGTACCAGTAAAGCTAAGTCTTTAAGTGATGTCATACATCAGGAGGAGGATTTTGTGTTCTGTGACTGGTTTCTGGCTACAGTGCCAGAGGTGTGTCAGTTCAGAGGCTCCCTCCCCTGTTCCCAGGCTGCAGCAGATCTCTTTCCCCACCTTCGTTATTGGGATCTCTTTGTCATTGTGGCTGTGCCTTGGGTCTGGGCTCTGGGAAACAGTTTAACCGTTGATACAGGATCTGTTTCTGCAGAGCTGAAGCTTTCACCTTAGGACGTGGAGTATGGAGACCTTGAACCGGGCCTGGGTGAGCTGGTCGATCCCTGAAGGGCAGTGCTGTGGCAAGGTACTACTTGGCTTTCCAACTTGTGCTGTGTTCATTAGGTTGCAGTGCTGATATGTCATGCTAGTGCCTGTCATGGGGTAGCCTTGAGGATCTCTCCACAGCAAGCTCATGTCTCCAGTGGAGGTACCTTCCCTAGAAGTCTTCTGCTTCAGCTGGACCAGCCTTGGGAAAGTCCAGCCTTTCAGTCTGTGGAGAATGTAAGCCAGATGTGGGCAGGGACTGCAAGAGGAGTGTCTGTGGGGTGACACATGGATTTTATCTTTACTGGCAATGGGTTTTCTGCTTTGGCTTCATGAGCTGTCGTTGAAGTATGGAGTGTTTAGGGAAGAGGTTACGATTTAAGTTCTTACGTAAGCTGAATTGCTTCCTTGAAGTTGTACTTTCTCAGCCTGCTTGTGTCAAGCATAGTTTCTAAAGGAGATCATGTTTCTGTTACAGAAGTAAAGGCTGCAGTATTAATATTGTCTTTTGCCTCTGATAGTGAGAGGAGATGGAGACATTTGCAGAGAGGTCAGTATAGGAATAATCCAGGGCAGAAGTGAAAGCTGAGGCCTCTGTGGCAGGTAACCATGGTAGGATATGCTGCAGCTCTTGACACACTGTTTCCCTGCTCTGCTTGAGTCCCTTCAGGCTGCCAGTCTCTGTAGTGCTGGGGTTAGAAGCTGGGTATGGGTTTCATGTGATCAGAGCTAATGAGGCTCCTCAGGAATAAGGCAGCGTCTTCTAGGAGCTTGTGTTCCAGTGGTGGCGAGGAGGGTGGTCAGAGAAAGCTGCTCTCCCTGTGCCAGATAAGAATGCAGCTGGAACTGGAGAGAATGTCCAAAGGGTTGTTGACATCCTGCTGGTTGCCTGTGCCTAATCGTTGTCAAAAGAGCTTCCTTGCTCTACCTGTTGCTATAAATCAAAAGGAACAACTGGGAAGTGCTGTTGGAGAGTATACACCAGCAAATGGCAGAAAATGACCTAATCTGGGAGAATGTTTACGTGTGAGACAAGAAGTCTAGGACGTGTTTTATAGCCCTTGGTAGTTCGGGAGCCTGGTACCCTCCTTTACAACTGTGTGAATCATTAGTGAACAGTGTGATTCATACACAGCTCATCATTCACATAGAGCTAATGAATGAGCCCTTGACTGCTTAAGAGAAATGACGTGGCAAGAGATGGGAATGGGCACCTCAAAAGAGGACAGACTTTTTCGGCTTTGTGGCAACTGCATTTCTCCCTGCCTTTTGTCAACCCATTCCCATGTAGCTCTGAGGCATTAACATCTTAACAAGCAAATCTGGATCTGTTGCTGCAGTCCCTCGGTGTACATCTTGTACCCAACTGACCCATTAGCATAATGCAACAAGTCTTTTAAACTTGGAGCATTGATAATTGAGGAGAGAAAGCAGGGGAACTGTGGCAAAATCAAGCCTCCCAGTGAGTCACAAATGTCTGAAGTGCAGAAATGTCTGTTCCACTTACCAGTAATTGGGCATCCGGGCTTTCTGCATGAGGTCAGATGCAGCCAATAAGGCCTATTCAAAACATGCCTATGCAATTAGGTTTTGTGATGTGTTGCCTTTGATCCAAAGATTTCAGAGGGGCATTGATTCACCCTCCCTGTGGGATGTGCAGTAGCCACTTATGCTGATTCAGTGCTCTTTGGTAATATGGGATGAAGTAAGGATCTGCTCCTAGAGCTCCGGAACTGAGTTGAGATCTGGGTGCTGGTGATGGCCTGAGCAGCAGCCACAGTGTCAGAGCTGGCTCCAGTTGGGGTCAAGAGGAGGCTCAGAGCATGGAGCTGCTTACACTGACCTGTGTGCAGGTAGTGCATAGTAGACCATTGGGCTCACTGTTACCTGCTACCTGTGCAGCCTTCAGACACGTGATACCTGGCCAAATTCTCTGCTATGTGGAGGAATTAGAGGTCTGTGACCTGATTCTTCCACCTCCTTTCTGTCCCTAGGGAGTGATGCATGCTCAGCTCAGGAGGCAGGTCCTGGCAGGAGGCCAGTGGGTGCTCATGGGGGGAAGCACTACCTTGCCTGACCCTTGGTGAGACACTAGCCAGTCTTGCCTCTGCTCCTTTGCTGAAGCAGCCATTTGCTGCCTCCCTGTGGGAAGCTTTCCCTTGCTGCTGAAGCAGGGGGTGCACTGAGGAAAGCAGGCTCAATTCTGTTTTTCAGGGTGGCTTCTGGCTTGGTGCTTCTCTCCCTAGCCCGCATTTGGTAAGATTAGTTGGTGTCTCAGACCTTTTTCCTCTTTGAGAAGGTCAGTGAGTTAGGGTAAGAGAGCACAATACCATTTCAGGGGAGTCTTGATGTCTGTGTTCAAGCTGTTTCTGGTTACACAAAGTGCTTTTTCTATCTGATCTGCCAGCATTACAGGACGATGATATGCAAGATTCCTGCCTAGGGCTCTGGGACAGCACTCCAATGAAAGAGCTTGGCACTGTGTGAGCCATGATGGCAATAGCTGCATGGCCTCATGCTGTGCAGCTAAGTGATTTTCCTTTGTCCAGGGTAGAGGTGGTATCCAGAGATTGATGGGTTAGCTATCTGGGGTGTTTCTTTGACTTAGGGGAGGGGGGCTGGCTCTCTCCAATCAATGCTTATGCTGAAAAGTACTCTTGAGGAAAGAATTACTTGGTCTCCTGGCTCTTTGATCCTCCCCTTGTATCCGCTTTGCCCCCATCTTATGCTTTTTCTCTGCTTCTGAGGCAGCGCTGGATCCAGAGAGGCCATCTCTGCCCTACTGCTGCTTGTGAACTGGTCTCTTCTGTATCTTCATACCCTTCTTTGGATAACTTAGAAACCTTTGAGGAACAACTTGTATTGATGTCACCTTTCAGTAGATATCCACTGTTCTGGTATATGATGCTGTGAAATACAGAATGCCTCTGATGTGGAGGTTGTGAAGTTCCTCCTGAAATGATGCTGCAAAAAGTACTGCCAATGGCATGGCTTTCAGCTCAACTTCACATGAAACTTCTAAGGAGCTAATGGTAGGTCCCATTGTCAGCTGCCTTCTGCTGTGTGCTCTGTCTAGGTATCCATGCAGCAGTCTTCGAGCCCATCGTGTGAACAGGGAGTGGGTTTTCATCTGTTTAGGTTGGAGACATCACACAGAGCTGTTGCTTCTCAAGCAGCAATCAGATGGAGGCATGTTGGTCGTGTTTTTTACAAAGCATTCAGAAGATGTTCTCACAGGCAGTGCAGTCTTCGGGTAAGCTTCCAGCTGACCTTGCCTCTAAAGACTGAAGAGATCCTAGGCTCCTAAGATTGTCTCTGCTCTGTCCTAGCAGGCTGACAGGATTTCCAGGACAAGTTAATGTAGCTTTTGCATCTTCTGTTGTCTCTCTAGATCTGGTGTCTCAAATGGACTTGAGCCACTTCCTATTTGACAAAGGCTTTGTCTTATTAAAAGGCACAATGTCTTTAAAGGGCACAGCTGTCACCTGTATGTGAACTTCACAGCCATAATGTGTAAGTTGTAAGAGTATATGCATAGAACTCCCCCACAGCAGGGTCAACACTGTTGCATAGAGGGCTTGTGTGTGAACAGGGAGTGTCTAATGGCCTGTGTTTTGTAAGAGAACCCAAACCAGCAGTCTTGTACTTGCCTATAGCAAAGGACACTTTTTATAGACTTCATTCAACATCTCTGCTCAGACACAGGATCAAAGCCCTGTCAAATATTCTTTACTTACATCACTGCTTGTGTGAACTGTGCTCTTGACTTAGTCCTTCACACTGTGTGTATTTGTTCAGAAATAGCTCTCTCGGACCTGTGGGATTCATCTGGTGAAGTTCTGTCTTGGATTACGTAGATAATATTGGCATCTGTCTTACATCTGGCTATGGGTGTGTCAGTGATGGAACTGGTCTTGCCATGGTATAACATCAGAAGCCTTGGTGGTCCAGGTAGCTTGGGCTCCTTGGTACATGTGATGCCTGCTCAGTAATCCACAGTCCTCTTGGATGGAGACCAACAGACGTTACCTTGGGAAGGTAACACTGCTTGAAGCAGTATGTGGCAACAGCTGTTTCATAGAAAGCTTCCTAGCTGTGGTATGTGGTTAAGATCTGATTATCTGAAAGCTGTTTGCTCCATGCCTTTGCCAGTCTCTGGCAGTCACATGTAGGCCTTGTCCTGGGGAAAGCAAGATGCTGATGGAGCTAGTACCCTGTAAAAAAAAACAAAGCTCCTTCTGAGTCATAGAGAATGACTGACCTTCTTTGCCTGTGTATCACTGCCTTACACAGTGTGCTATTAGTATAAAATGTTTCATTGTGGAACAAGTACAGCTCAGCTGCTGTTTGTCAGGTCTCCTCTGATACCACAGGATAGGCCAGTAACTGCTATTTATATAGCATGCCTGTGAAATTAATGCTCTCCCTTGCCAGCACGTATCCCAAATTCCAGGAGACAGGTTGAGTGACTGTTTCTCCTCAGGATTCCTCCAGTGCTACAGGTTGAGGGTAGCTACAGTCAGTGCTTGCTGGTTTTTGTGTGGTATGCATGTAGCCATTTCACTGATGTAACACTGTGTGAGATAGAGTCTTTTAGGAAGTCACTAGGCCAGTTTCTAGTTTCATCTGAAAGCTGAAGGTCTAAGGGTCTGCTCAGCTGTTCCTCCTGATGGGTGGGAGAGGAGAAACCAAATCCCTGTAGATGAAGATGGCCACCCAGAACAGGCGGCTCAACTGCCAGCTGTAATGAAAACCATCATGGGGTGTATGTGGCAGCTGATTTCCAATGTGATACACTGCTCGCTCTGTGCACTTGCCTTCTGTTGTGGTGGCTTCCTCATGCTGAACCAGCAAGTACACAGTGGGCACTGCTCCTGGTGCCAGAGGTGGCTGGGGACTTGGAACAGCAATCCAGCTGGTGTAAGTGCCTTCAGTGAAATCCCTGCTCTTGCGCTTGGAAGGAACCCAACAGTTCTCTTAGTCTGCAGTGCCACAGCTGTCATAAGGCACTTGAGACGCTGTCTGATGATTCCTCTTAGGCAGTACAGCAGAGTCCTGCAGGGAGAGCAGAGCTGCTGGATGCTGTATGTAGGAACACTGGCAGAACTTTTCCCTTTGGGGTTTTGGGGCTAGGTTAGTGATGATTCAGCACTGCACACACTGCCACTTGCTGTGATAACTTGATAAAATTTGCTCTTAAGCTTCTCTATGGCTGGGATAGCTCTTCCTTTTTGTACAGTCGTCTGAAATTCAAGCTGTAGTAACATTGAAGTTTTAATACTAGAACAGGCTGTGTCCTATCCACAAACCTCAGTTTCCTAAAGTGTGCTTGGTTTTGCTTCCTCCTTTCCCCCAAACAGGTCCCTGGCAGGTTCTAGGAGCAAAGTTGGAGCCCACCTGCAGTGGTTTAGGAGCAAAGTTGGAGTCTTGATTATTGTCCTCTAGCCTAGAGATAGCTAATGTTGGTACCTTCCAGGCCACACTAAATCTGAGCTAATTACCACTTTCTGGCAGGGCTGGTACAGTGTGTGTAGTAACCATCATACCCAGCCAGTGGGGTGGTTTTACCTTCCCAGAGGTTGGCACTTACTTGCCCCATTGTTCCTTTATAATGTGTGGACAGATGCCCTTAATGCCTTAAATTGTTTTCTCTTCTGCAGTCCCTTGTTCAGTGGCACATGTTGTGCTGTCCTGTGGCTGGGGATGCTGGTTTCTTACAAAAGCAAACATCCCTTTCTTGCAAGGAACATTTTGGGTCTTGATGCGCATACTTGGATTACAGTAGCAGCTATTTAGCTGCTGTGCAGGCACTCCTTAGCCCAGAATAGGGACAGCAACCATCTCTAGCTGCTTCAAACTTCCTGGCTTGGTTCAGTCTGAAGGCTTTAGCTTCTAGCTGATCTCATATGATTTGTCTTGGGTGTACTAAAACTGGGGGGGGGACGGGGACACGGGACACGGACCTCTTAGCAATGCTGCAGTTTGAAATTGGGATCCTGCTGAGCAAAACATAGTGTGGAGTGCTTCAGGTCTGTCCTTCCTCCAGGAGAGCAGGGGTGATGCAAAGAAGAATGTGTGTTCGATCCAGTGCTGCCAGTGTGAGCACTGTCCTTACTCTAGATTGATTATTTAATTGTTCACTGTAACAATTCTGTAATGAAGTTCTGTCTGGCAGCGTGCTCACGAGGGGATTTGTGGTTGCCAATGGCCTGCCAGGCAGCAAATGTCCCATGTGCTTCATGCACAGCAGAGCCTGTTGGTTTTACAGGTCTGCTGCTTGGAAAGGCCCCTTTTGGCAGGCCATAGTCAGCGTGATTTCCCCTCCTTCCTTCTCAGAGTAAATGTGCTCTAGAATCATGTCTTTGAGCAGCAGCTTTCTTAGAAACTCTTGCCTCCGTTTTGTGTCATTACGGTGAATTTAGCAAATGGAACCACAGCTGGTTTTTTAGACCCTGCCATCCTGCAGGAAGGTCACGTGCAGGTACCAGCTTGCTTTGAGAGGGGAAAACTGCTGTACCAGGTTAACAAGGTCTCAGTGGTGCATGAGGGAGTTCTGCAGCCATCCTGGTCACTGGTGTGCAGGTGTGCTTCAGCTGCTGACTTGCTGCTCTCAGCCTCTCTGGTACACGATCTGCTTTAGTGATCAGATCCTGACAGTGTCCTTGTTTAAGGCAGAGGGAGATGAGCAGGGGGGATGCTGACTTACCTTCAGTTAGCTGGCTGCCTAATGAGCTGCTTGGTTGGATGGGTTAGCTGTACCCAGCAGGCAACAGCAGCAGCATACTGGCAGGGGCTGCTTCCCCTGGAGGTGCTGGGAACACGGGTGAGGAGCTGGTGACTCCTTGTGCTCCAGGCTCCAGCAGCTGGGGATGCTGTGAGGTGCTCAGGCTGCATGCCTGCTGTTCTGCTGGGTTCTGTAGGGATGTTAGTGCCCTAAATAGCTTTGGCTGAGCAAATAGTGGTGAAAGCATGTCAAATCCAAGAAGTGCACTTGGTGTTGGTAATGGAAAAGGTGCTCTTGGAGAGAAATCCAGGCTGGAATTTGTGGAAGGGTTGCACCAAGCACAGTGCTGTCTTAAACTGGTTTGAGATTTACATGAGGGAGAATACATCATCTGAGAGACACATTTCTTTCTTGCAGTAAGGCTTGCAGTAAGGAATCAGGAGAGCTTGTGAAGTGCAGTGTGTTACCTTGGGTAGGGTGCTTCGGGCAGGGTGTTCCTGAGGAACAGTGATTTGCCTGGCACACGTGACTCTGCATTAGAGATAAGAAGCTGTGTGTAGTATAAATAATCCCCAGTTGCAGTGGCCCTGTGAAGGTGTGGGGTTGGTGCAGTCCAGCCGTTCACAGCACACAGAGCGGCGCTCTGGCCAGCAGCTCTGCTCATTGTCAGTGTTTCTGGGGCAGTGGAACATAACATAAGGCCAGGGGCTGGGATCTGAGGGGTGGCTTGCATTTGAAAACTGAAGACAGGTAGCTTACTGAAGAACTCGCCTTGGGAGGGAGGGCACACTTCTTGCTGTTCCCCTAGCTCGCTGTCTGCTCTTTGCCCTCTGTTCTCAATACAGGGAAAACTGAATTAAATCTCTTTCATATCAGGAAAGCCATGCAGTGCCCAAGGGGCATAACAGTCCCATCTGCCACATCAGGAAGCCCTCAGTTTGTGCCGCAAGTTAGGTGTGATGTGCAGAGCTTTCCAGTCTCTGGGAAGTCAGAGAATCTCCTCTTTCAGAGAAAGAAATGAACTCAAGAGTGCTACTTTCAGAAAAGTCAGGAAGAGTTGCTTTCATTCGGATCAGGCTCTTACTCAAAGGAGCCTGCTGGGAATGATAGGCCATTAGATCTCCCCTAAGGCTTGTACCATTCACTGGGGTAGCAAGCTGCTTTAATTGAGTGGTATATGGAGTATTCTTGGCTGGTGTGACCTGGAAGTCTGAGAGCTGTCAGCATGGCTCAAAGCTCTTTCTGGGAATAATGCCTGCAAGTGTCTCTTCACGACTTTCTTGATGAGTGTGTATGAGGATCTTGGATATTAAAACCAATTAGTTGTCTTTAAGGTCAGGGACTTATTTGACCTACCAGCATCTGTTTCAACTTGGCCTGAATTGAAGATCTTTGAAGAGGGCTGTACAACTTTTGTAAAGAGGCTAATGAAGTGATGCTTTTTAAAGCACTTCCCTGCTGTCTCTGTAGCCCAAACACTTCAGGCAGGATGCTAGAGCATGACAATCTGAAGCAGCAGCAGGCAGGTTCTCTGTTAGTCTTCTACTGTAAGAAATGTAAAATAGCAATACCTAGCAAACTCCTCCCTTCCTTTTTCAGTGGCTGAAAAGCACTTTGGTTCTCTGACACAGAATCCTGAGTAGAGGTTTTTCCACAGAGCTTAGCTGGTTTGCCCTTGAGAGGGCTAGAGGACACGATGAGATACTTGCTTTTTGTGCCATTACTCTAAGGTGACGTATTAGGTCTGGGTTAAATTTGAGACAATGCAGAAGCAGCAACTTCAGACATCTGGGATACTTCAATGGCAAATGGCAGGTACCTGCTGGAAGGCAGATAGGAAATTTCCTGATTTTTCATGTTGGCCTTGGATGGATTTGAGCCACAAGGCTGCTTTGGGGATTAAGATCTCTGCAGGATCCTCCTGAAAGCAATAGGAAAAATGAGTGTCAAACTTACTTTTTCATTTAATTTAAGCCTGTGGTGTGATTTGTGGGGTCTTATCTCCTGACTCTGTGCCTGGGGCTGGTGCTTAAAGCACACTTTATTTAAAGCAGCTGCCAGAGCCAGTTAGGTTCTCCGTAAAGCAAAGTGCTGGTGGGAAGATAGAAAAGACTAACTGCTACAAAAGCAACCTTCTAATTTGGTTTTCTGTATTAATCTGGGGAGAGCAAAGTGTTAAATCAGTACTGGGGCTGGCTGGTGCTTCAGCTGTCTGAGAACAAATGGAATGGACTTCAAAACATTCTTTAAGTATGTGGCTGCATTGTTTTAAATAATCTCTGCTGGGGACAGCTTCCATGCCTTTAGCTTGCAGCTCTTAGCCTCAACATCCGTGCTTTTTCTTTCCACAGAGTAGTATCCCAGGTTAAATGAGCAGCTTTTGGAGACCTTGCTTGGTAGTGACGAACCCGAACACTTGCTTATGGAGTCAAATCCTTCTGAAGAGCCTGGTTTTGTTTTCTCTCCCATTACTGACCAGCAGAAGGGGAATGCCACGAATAACAGTGGAGTGAAGCATCCTTGGGGGAGGGAGGCAAGACAACTGCATGCATGGAATATGGTATGAATACAGTTGTTGCTTTGGCTGGTGGCTGCTCACAACCCCTCTCTTTTCCTTTGTCAGCAATGGTACCAGCATGATATCATTGATCATTCCCCCCAAAGACCAGATTTCACGAGTGGCTAAAATGTTAGCGGATGAGTTCGGCACCGCCTCCAACATCAAGTCTCGAGTGAATCGCCTTTCAGTACTGGGAGCCATTACATCTGTACAGCAAAGACTGAAACTCTATAACAAAGGTAACTTCTAGCTTGTATGGATGCTGGCAATCTTCCCTTACTTGGAAGCAGCCTTAAATTCCTGCATTATGCAGTTTTCTGCTAATCAGATCTGTTGGCCTCTGCTGCTGTCTTTGCACTGATATTCCAGGTACGTTGGCCGTGGATGGATACTTCAGGGTGGCCCTTGGGACTGGAATAGTGAGATGGTCCTTGTTTCTAATAAGCAGGCTCATGATTCTGTCCTTAGGAGTTAAACTTGGCCAGCCTTAAGAGCAATTCCACAATAGTTCATATGCGTTAAACTAGTGGTTTTCCATCAAGCAGAAACTTATGTATGTCTTCTGCATGCCATGTGTAGCTACCACCAAAACCAGACCCAGACAATCTATAATGATTGCTGGGAAAGTGTTCATTGTCACTGTTTTTACACTTGCAAGATGATCAGTCTGTAAATCACTCTATAAGAACTAGGAAAGCTTCACAGGGCTACCCAGCCTTTTTCAGGCTTCTATGAGCTTGCAAGCTCACGGATTTAACAGCCAGGTACATGTTCTCGCAGCTCTGTTGCAAGTCTTTCCCTCAGTGTTGCCTTTAGCTTCCTACAGCTTTTCAGCATAGATGCACTGAATTAGTTTGTTTTCCATTGTAGAAATCTGGGAAGGAAAGAGGTGGAGGAAATGGGAAGTAGAAAATTTGGGAACTTCCATTCCAGCTGTGTCTTAAGTTTTAAGGCCTAGTAGTTTTTGATGGGTGCAGTTTGCAGCATTTCTTAGTGATCTAAAATTGTGTTATGTCCTTTGTAGTACCTCCAAATGGTCTGGTTGTTTACTGTGGAACAATTGTGACAGAAGAAGGAAAGGAGAAGAAAGTCAACATTGACTTTGAACCTTTCAAACCAATCAATACGTCGTTGTATTTGTGTGACAACAAATTCCACACAGAGGTAAGAAGTCCCCTGTTACCTTATGGGTTTGAAGTAGTCAGGCTGCTTTGTTAGACTCACTGGAACTATCCTTGATGTGCAGAATCCACAGTCTGTAAAGCAGCAGGCTTTAGTTAAGGCATCCTGCTGGTGAAGTCACCAGCTCCTGCTACAGCTGACTTTATGGTCCAGTTAGTAACTGCTGAGTTTGTGTAACCCACAGACATGACCTTTTCTCTATAACTGGAGGAGGCATGGGGGCCGTTTCTTAACCTAAGAGGCCATAGATTTTATTCCAGGCCAGGCCTCAAAAGTAATACCAAGATAGTATTAGTGTTGCCAGTCCTGATACCAGATGTGTTAACTGAGACCCTTGATGGAGAACTGGCCTGTGCCTCATCTGCTTGGGGTAAAGTAGGATTATTTTTATTCAACATCTGCTTATCTTAGTTAAATGAAGGTTTGAGGCATATTCAATGTAATGAGGATTACACTGGTCTTGACTGTGTGAAGACAGTTCATTGCATCTGTTCTGACTCTGTTGGCAGTTGCCGAGTCTCTATCTGTAGTAGGTGACTGACAGCTTTTCATATACGTGGGTTCGCCATGATAAATGTGTGGACTGTAACTTAACTGCCTGTCAGCAAACCTGTATGACATGGGCCTGACAGGCCCTTCATTGATGTAGTTCTGTTTGTTTGCTTGGGTTTTTGGAGATCTCATCCGTGACTGGGTTTCAAAGGGTAGGAGTTCAGGAAGGAAAGATGTGCTTGTTGCACAGGTGAGGTACATACATACCTATTATTCTGTCTCCCCATCAAGGATGAAATCCCAACACATCTGTGACCTACCAGAAATAACAGAACAGTGCATAGGTAAAGCTCTTGCGTCCTGCCAAGCCCACATGTCCATAGGCAAGAGGTAAATAAGAGAGTTCAGGAGCGAGTCAGAGGTGCAGAGCCAAGAGATGTTTGTCCCTGCAGTTGCAGGCAGCAGGTGGACACTGGTGTGTTGCCTTCTTCCCTATCAGTAAAGGGATTAATTTGATCTTGTCTGCAGCTACTGCCTCAGGGGCTGTTCAGTACCAAAAGAGTAGCTGCTGCCCAGTGGGCTGTTGGTGGGGGCAGCTCTGAACACACTTGCTGGTGTGTAGCATTGCTCAGCAAGAGAGTGGCAAGAACTTGAGAGGAACGCATCGTAATTGCTGCTGCTGTGATTTCTAGCAGCACTTTTCTCCAGGGGCTGTTTGCTCTCCTGTGTTTTCTGAGTATGTGATTATTTTCATTGGTATTGTCTGTGTTGCAGAATCAAATCTAGGTGTAAAAGCTTACTATATGCTGTCTTGAGCAGCAAGATGATGTTAGCACTGAAGTCTTGATTTGGCTGTTTCATTTGGTTGTAGAACTGTGTTTTTAACCTAGTGGTTTCTCCACCATGCAGCTACAACAGGTGAGGGCATCTGGCTAGGTACATCAGCAGTGTTCCAGTGAAAGTGAGGGCATGTCAAGGAGCAGAAAGAGGAGGTGATCTTCACCTTTAGGCTGAAGCAGCAAAGAGAAAACTCAGCTCAGACTGAAGGAACAGAATAAAAGCTTGTGCTTGGTAGGTCAAACTGTGGAACTGCTGACATAGAACTAATGAAGGGAAGATGGAGGGAATCACTGAGCATTGGATGCTTTATTAAAATAAGAGGGAATCGAGAACATCAGAGCCATAGGCATCTGCTACATGGCAAGAGGATCTGGTAGGATTTTCCTCTAGTTATTTTATTGCCTGTGTGAAACCAAAGTAACTTCCCAAGAGGGATATGAACCCTGATGTGTGTCTGAAGGGTAGGCTTTGCAATGACTTATTTTGATACCTTGGCTGGAGCATTCATTCCAGTCACACGGTTTGCTTGGCTCTGTCCCAGTTAAATAGATTGCAATGTAATATGCCACTTCCTCCTCTCATTCATCCCACTGCTGAGGAATTAATACAGAATATTTGTTTTGGCCAGTAGATCCCATTAAACTTTAGTGTCTGTTTCTTTTAAGCTTGAAAGCTGTAGATGTGGTCATGTGGATTTTGGGTAAAGATGACTGATAGTTTTGATCCTTTCCATTCAGCCCAATAATCAAGCTGGCAAGCAGGCAGGTAGTTAAAAGGTCCTCTGCAGTAAACCAACACCATCACACTTTCAGTATTAAACTGGTGACTTCAAACAATCTGGAGTTTGACAAGTTCTCCATCCTGTTGATGTGGTTTTACCAGCAAGAAAGAGGATTCTTGCCCTTACGTTTATTGGGCATGTGGAAGTAGACAGGAGTGAGTGTGCTGAATGTTCCTGCCCACTCAGACTGCCCTTGAGGAGACAGTATCTGACAGATACCCTTGGAAAAAGAGTGTAGAATGTAGGTATTTGGGGATGTCCTGCACCACCAGAACCAAGGCTAGGGAGGACAAAAGTAACTCAAAAGCCTTGATAATTAAGGAATACATTAATGGTTAGTCAACTTCAATGACCTTACAGAATTAATTTAGCTGCTTTCTTTAAAGGGAAAATAACTTTCATTTTGCAGCAAATGTTCTGGCTGCCTTCTCTATAGCCAGTTATGCAATTATGGCTGCTGTTACTTAATTCTGCTTTGTAAGGCTGAATTTGTCATAGCCACTATAGATTTCATCATTCTGCCTTTGAGACTTGAAGCCAGCAGGTGCAACAAAACAATATTTGTTGTAGTTGTCAAGTTGAAAGTCTGTATCAGTGCTTTGCAGGATGAAAGCAGCCCAGACAGCCTGATCAAGTGAACTAAGCAAGTTTCCTTTCCTGGCTGGAATGCTAGGAAAATTCTTCGTCCAGTTTTGCCAGCCAGAGAGGTGATGCAGCCTCATAGAGGTGTGATAGTTTCACTTTCCAGAGCTGATCTTTAGGGTCTTGCCCTTCCAGCTGCCTGCAATGTCAGGCGATGAACTGGTAAATGCAGTGAAAATGGTTATCAAGCCTGAGCACTAGTTTGCTTTCTGCTTTTGGCAGCTTTGAGTGAGGTAGTAATCTGGGACAGTCCCACCTCCCAGATGTGCTCTTCCTCTAGCTTATTTGTATGTCATAGCAAAGACCACCTACAGAACTGAAATTCATCGAGGTATACTGTTTCTGGTGGCCTTTCTGAACCAGGGTCGTTAATAGACTGGTGCTTACTGCTGACAACATCCTTTTCTTTTCCAGGCTCTTACAGCGCTGCTTTCTGATGACAGCAAGTTTGGCTTTATTGTAATAGATGGTAGTGGTGCACTCTTTGGAACTCTTCAAGGAAACACAAGAGAAGTCCTGCACAAATTCACTGTGGATCTTCCAAAGAAGCATGGTAATGCACTAGTCTGTCTAGACTGTTTGCAGCAGAACATCATGGGGTGGGATGGGAAGGTAGGAGCAGGAAACTTGGCCTGCAGGTGTTTAGCTCTACTCAATTCTTTGCTTCCATCAAATCTGACAGCAAAGCCTCTAGTCTGAGCCTTCTGTCAAAATTAATGAATCACTGTAGTATGTGATTCATTAGTTGATCTTCTTCAAGTCAGGCTTTTTATTTCTTGGAGCATTTGACCAGTTACTTGGTTTCGAGGTAGACTTACCTAAATATTAATACCACTTGGTAGTAATATCACTTGGTAGTGTCTTTAAAGTTCGCATCTGATGGTGTTGTATGCAAACCAGCATGAAAAGCAAGAAGCTGTTCCTTGCAAGAAGCACAGAAGCCTAATGCATTAAGCGAATTGTAGTTCTGCTCTCCGGTGCTGCATTGTAGTAAGCCACTGATGAGTTCAGTCTGTTAGCTACTCCTGGCTTACTGTCCTTTGTAGACTGGGATGGGACAAAATGAAATTGAAACATCTCCCCCAGTAAGTTCCTGCAGTAGAGTCTGCTGGAATGCATTGCATTGGCAAGAAAGGCACATGAGGCAGTGTAACAAAGGAGATGGCTTTTAGTGAAGGTACAGGACTTAGAAAATGTACACAGATGTTCAGTTTCTAAAGAAAGTTTCAAGTCTGTATCAAAAGAAAAAAACACCCACAACATAATTCCCTTTTTGGGATATGTGGAGAAAAATCCCTTGCTGTGACTGAGCCCTCTATTCACTTACTGTTTCAGTGAGTGCCGCTGGCTCTGCTTGTGGCCAACTAATTCTGAAGGCTGCACCTGCCCTTGGCTTGAGTTGTTCAGAGCCCAGTTGGGACCATTTACTAATGACCTTCCTGAACTGAAATTACTTCCAAATCACTCCTTCACATCTGTTCTCTTGTAAAGGTAGAGGAGGTCAGTCTGCCTTGCGTTTTGCTCGCTTGAGAATGGAGAAACGGCACAACTACGTAAGGAAGGTAGCAGAGACAGCCGTGCAACTCTTCATCTCTGGCGACAAGGTGAACGTGGCTGGTCTCGTTTTAGCTGGATCAGCTGACTTCAAAACTGAATTAAGTCAATCTGACATGTTTGATCAGGTGAGTGGCCTTTTCTGAGCAAAGCCCAAATGTTTAAGCTGTCAGTAGTAACGGTTATATTAGCAGTAGCTACTTGATGTAAGATGCATCTAACGAGGAATACAACTTCGGTTTCTTAAGTCACTTGATCAAAACTAAACATCTGATGTATCCTAATGAGATAGAGTACCTAATATCCTAGGAGGATTTCCTAATGCCTCCCACAAGGAGGTAGTATCTCCTTTTCTTAACAACAGTGCTGAAAAGCAATCTGTCCTCCCTGGTTTGGAACTGCCATTCACATTCTTTCTGTTTCCAAATCTAAAGTAGAAGCTTTATTGGAATTAAACTCTACTAAACCTAATCTCCATGTCCCTGTTGCCTGAAAACTGTGCTTCAGTATCAAACATGCAGAGGTCCCTCTGACTGAGAAGCTCTGCTTGCAAGTGAAGCAAAACAGATTAATGCTGTGATTCTTGCCAGGTGGTTATTCTTGTGGCATTATAAAGTAGTTTTATGGCAGTGCTGTGTGATAGACTCTTTTTCATGTCTGATTTTTCTTGTTTAGCGGTTGCAATCCAAAGTGCTCAAACTAGTTGACATTTCATATGGAGGAGAAAACGGATTCAATCAAGCAATTGAGTTGTCAACTGAGGTCCTATCCAATGTGAAATTCATTCAAGAGAAGAAACTAATAGGTATGTGACCGCATGTTCAGCCTTCTGAGCCAAATGTGCTTGACTGACTAGGCTGAGCTTGCTTTAGGCCTCCTGGTAGTGCCTTTGTGAGCTGCCTGAGCCCTGTGATGCTTTCTCAGGTGGGCAGAGCATGGCTTGTAGTGGCTTTTGTCTGAACACCTTCTTAAATGCGCAGGACTTAATGAGGCTTTAAGAAGTGTGTGGGGAGGTTTCTTTTGTTTTTCTCCATGGGACTTCCCAGATGTTTCCTTTTTATCCTTTCATCAGGGATTGCCTTAGTTTTCAGGCCTTCTGGTGACATTTGGATAGGAGGGGGTAAAAATAGCTCCTCAAATCACTTGCATCTTCCGCAAGATGAAAGTTAAGATTTTTTTGGTTTAAGATGGGGATAAAAAAGATCTTTTGTTTGACTCTCCAAAGACTCATGTTGCTAGATGGAAATCATGGGAGGGCAATAGTAACAGTAGGTACCTTACACTGGGAAGGGTGAAGTTAAATGGTTCCTGCTGGTGAGTTTGTCCAGTTGATTGTTTAACAGCAAAGGCAAACCTTTCAGTGGAGTGAGATTCCTGACAGGGCAGTATTTCAGGGAGCATTTGTTAGATTTGGAACATTCATCAGCTTTCTGCTGATGAATGTTTGAAACTACATGCTCTGACATGTTACCATATCCTTTGCTTCCTTCGGCAGCATTACAGTCTCTTTTTCCAACTGCTTCTTGCGTTCAAATCAGGCTTGTTTAAAGCTCCATGTGGCATGATCAGTGTTTGTGACAGTCTCTTTGTATCCTGGCTGCAGGACGATACTTCGACGAAATCAGTCAGGACACGGGGAAGTACTGTTTTGGCGTTGAAGATACACTAAAAGCTTTGGAAATGGGAGCAGTAGAGATACTGATAGTCTATGAAAATCTGGATATCATGAGATATGTTCTGCACTGCCAAGGCACGGAGGGTAGGTAGCTCTTCTGCAAGACTGAGATGTCCATGAACGTTTAACACCTATGCTGACTCTTTTGGATAGATTATGCTGCAAGAACTCCTTAAATAGATCTTTAAGGACTTGATCAAGGGGATGTCAGGTAGGCAGGTCACTAGCTTGCAACTTCCTGGCTACTCTGGGCAAATGTCTGAATAAAATTAGGAAGTTTCCACTGTGGAGAAAGAATTGCAGTGCTGTAGTGGTAATTTGTCACAGAGCAGCACAAAACCTGACTTTGACTGTGAAAGTATAAATGTGGTACCAGTGTATTATAAGAGGGGATGCTGATTTGACTCTTGTCCAGAAACATGATTCTTACTGACTACAGACAAACCGTAACGCCTACAGCAGGACCTCTGCCTTTTTTGCTGTTGACATGACAGTTACTTTCTATTGGTGTGCTCGTTTGGTTTCTTATAGAACTTCATCTAGAAAGAAAGGCAGTGTCATAGTATCCTAGAATGGTTTGGGTTGGAAGGGACCTTAAAGCTCATCTAGTTCCAGCCCCTGCCATGAGCACGGACCCCTTCCACTGGAGCAGCTTGCTCCAAGCCCCTGTGTCCAACCTGGCCTTGAACACTGCCAGGGATGGGGCAGCCGCAGGTTCTCTGGGCACCCTGTGCCTCACCACAGTCTGAGTAAAATGTTTCTTCCTAATATCTGCTATTCTTAACATTTGTTGTAATTGCTGGCTGCTGTCAGGCTCTTCCTGTCTTTAACTTGCACCTGGTAGTTTGTCCAACCTAATTTTTTTTCCCCTCCCTTTTCAGAGGAGAAGATTCTGTATTTGACACCAGAGCAAGAGAAGGATAAATCCCACTTCACAGATAAAGAGGTATTTCAGCTTTGGGGTCTGTAGATTTATTCTCAGTATACTGGTGCAGCATTCTGAGCTTAGTTTCTCATAATCAGGTGAATATGTGCAACCTTTCTGGCACTCAGATGAGTCTTCCAAGATGGCAACCTGTGGCTCTTCCTGTTCCCCTTCTATGTAACCCCTGGATTCCACACTTGCTTTACTCCTGTCTTCCCAGCCACCAGTTCCAAGATGGTGTAAATGAATTGACAGGCAATAAGGGGTCTTTGGTCGCATCAAGCTGCCTGCTAGAAGAGTTTGGTAGACACTGTGCAAACCACAGGCTAAGGTCCCAAACCATAACTCCCTGTTTATTGTGCACTTAAGTGGTTTACAACCTGACAGGGTTAGGGGGAGGTCTGTATTACTTTGCAGAGTAAGCTGGGCAAAGAAGTCTGTCCCTTGCAGAAAGGGTGGTCATCTCTGCCTCATGCGTGGACTGCCAGGGTAGCCCTTTTCCTCCTGGTGGGGTAATTGCTAATTCCTTTTGTGCATGGCAGGTTTCCATTGTATTCTGCAATGATACTGTGTTTCTGTGCCAATAATCACCTGACCTCCTGCTTACAAAGCTCTGTACTTGCCTCTCTATTTGCATAGATCAGTATTTCCTAGAGTGAACAGTGCCTGGTTAGGTGAGTGGCAATGGACTGTTTGCGGGGTATAAAGCAAATCTAAAGAAACACTAAAAACTAAGAGTGTAGCATGAGCTGACACTCAAGCAGGAGAATAAACAAGGTATTTCCTCTCCTGGTTCTAAGTTCTGTAGTATGGGGGCCCAAAACAAGGACTGTCAGGACTGAACGTCTTAACACCAGGAGCCCTCTGCTTGTGTCAGTGCTTGGCTGATACAGATGTGTCCTAAATGCATTATCAGCTGGACCCTGGCAAGTGTGTTGGCTGCTCCAGCCTGTGAAGTGTGAAGCTGGTGTCTCTCTTCAAAAATTAAAAGATGATAGTGATCTATAAGCCAAAGACAACTCTTAATATCTAGCACACACTGATGTAACCTTTCTATTACTGTTTTTTCCACCCTCTCAAATGTCTCTATAGACTGGCCAGGAACATGAACTGATAGAAAGTATGCCTCTTCTGGAGTGGTTTGCAAACAACTACAAGAAATTTGGAGCAACATTGGAAATTGTTACAGACAAATCACAGGAAGGATCCCAATTTGTGAAAGGATTTGGAGGAATTGGAGGTAAACTGCAAGAGAAAAATGTTTGTCATCTTTTTTAATGGTTGATTTGGTAATTTGGTGCCAATACAAGTGGGATTGATCTTATTCTAACTGTTAGTCATGATACCAGTTCAAGAAACTGTCATGTTCTTCAGGGATCTGCAGGTGAATTCATCCCATATTCAGCACGATGATGCTGCGTGTTGTGCAGCTGCCACTTCCCAACTGTATTCTGCTGATCCCTTTGTCCTTCAGAGTGCTTTGAGGGTGGACTGTCCTTCTTTCCAACTGCTGAATTTCAGAAGGGCTGTGAACTGCCTCACTCTGCACAGTTACTGGGGCGCAGACCATGCCCTGCTGTGTAGAAGTGGTGTATGACAAACCGCAGCCTAGTTTCTGAAGCAGTTGGATATCTGTTACTCAGCTCCCAGAACTTCCCTGTACGTTGCTCCCTGGTCTTCCCTTCCTTTCAGTATAAAAACATTTTTAGCCCAACTTTATGAAGAAATGAAGCTTCTGAAATCCTGCAGTCTTTCTCCTGAGCTCAGTGACCAGTTTTAGCTAAGTCTGGCAGAGGTGCAGATAGCTGCTGTGCTTCAGCCTGACAAAAAGCATTAGTGGGGTAGAACCAAACCACCTCCTGTGCACCTTGTTCTCCCCAGACTAGGGATCCCAGGGCAAAGCTGCTGCTTTTTGGCTGGTAACCTAGCTGTTGCCACTTGCTGTGTTTAAGGTTGATGGATGTAGAACAGAGTGTATTGCAAAGAGGAATTTCTAAGGGCCACAGAACACTCATCAGAAGGATTAAAGCCTGAATGGTTTGGCCATGTAAGGAGCAATGGGTTTCTAAGTTTTCAGGGTTTGTAATTCCAGGAGTCCTTCTTGTCCTCTCAGATCCAGTCAGTCTGCATGGTGGGCTACTTTTGCTACTATGCTCCCTATAGGCTTGAAATACTCCTTGAATACCTTTCAGCTAAGTAAATGTTTCCAGGGATAAAGGCTCCCAGAAACCCAGGCTGGTGTTTGGGGAGGGTTGGGTCAAGGGAGACAGCCACTAAATACTGCTTTTACTGTTGTAAAAGTTACTTCAGTGCCAGCTGCCTTCTGAATTTAACTGTATGAGCTGTTAGAGTGGGACAAATGGTCTATCACTGCTGCTTCTTGGAGATACAGTCCTCCTAGAATAGGTTCAGCTTTTCCAGCAGAAAGCTGGCCTATCCTGGGCAGGTAGGTATTCCCGCTTTCTGGCACTAAATTCCATGGATGTGACATTTCCACACTAGCTGGGTGTCTGCTGTCAGTCCTCAGCCTGAGCCTAACTGGCAATACAAGTGCTAAGTCAGCATCTGAGAACTGAATTAAGAAGCTCTTGATGTGCAGCCGGGGCTCAGGGAGTTGTTTAAATGCCTTTCTAGCTCTGTGGATGTTGGAGAAGCTAAAGCCTGTTGTTTTTCCCAGGTATCTTGCGGTACCGAGTGGACTTCCAGGGAATGGAATACCAAGGAGGAGACGATGAATTTTTTGACCTTGATGACTACTAGGTAGTCGACCTGGGTCCGGCAAAACGTGCCTCGCCCCACCAGCATCCAACCCAAGGAGCAAACTCATGGTGGAAAACACAACAGATCCCTGCCTTAGAATTGGAACATTTCCAGAACTTGATCCACAAACATTGGATTTAAAAAAAAAAAGCAAAACCCTACACTTTGATTTGTCATAGTGTCAGTACAGCAGCAAACTACTAAGTTCCTATATGCCACTTTGGACTAATTTAAAAAGAATCCCAATTTTTACTTTTACTCAATGGTGAAATTGGTTGCTCTTGTATTTTATGAAAATGATTTTTTTAACCTTCATGATACATTAACTGCTGTAAAACCTCTTCCTTCGAAAATTAATAGAAGTAAGATCCTACTGGTTTGTTTCTTTTTACTTTGATTGGAGAGATCAATTGCTGCATTTTGCAGCCCCGTGACCCATTTACATGGCACTCTCAGCTTAGACTACAGAAGAAGAAATGTAATGAAATTGGAGCCGTTCATTCTCTTCTAAAGAATGAGAAGGCACTTACCTTGAGTGCTAGCTTATGTGTGGCTTGCAAATTCAGATGGGATGGGGAGGCTTACCAGCCAAACGTGCTTTAATCTATTTGCAGAAGCACTGCTCTCACAAACTAGGAAACGCACTTCCTTGATTGTAATGAAAATGCTGCTGAAGTCTTGGGTTTAATTTGGATTGGAGCAGTGCAGCCTTCAGGATATATTATTATTATTATTATTATTATTATTTTTCAGTCTGGGCAGAAATAAACACCTGATTTCAGTGCAGTAAGGTACACTTTGCTTTGTTTTGTTCCTCAGTAAGTTTTCTTTTTTGCTTTAGGACTGCGTAAGGTTTCCTTGAGTATGTGAATTTGAACCCACAGTTCTTCCATGGAAGCGGGTATTTGCCAGGAGTAACTAGCAAACTGAGTCCTTGGCAGAAACCCTAGTGCTGGTGTGTTTGGAGCATTCCATATGTGTATGCTGAATGTTAGCACAGCTCGTGGGACACCCATCTCCCAGCACTAAGGCTGTCTTTGGGATGGGCTTGCAAGTCTCCTGTAAATCTGATGCTGAACATTTAATGTGCCCTTCATGGGTTAAAACTTCTGGTTGCATCAAGGCTCAAGAAAGCTTTTTGTCGCACCTGCTATATAGAATGCACTTCAACCTGCTTGAACTGGCAAAGGCTTTTTCAGGTGGTGGTGCAGGCAGAGGGTGAAGTGAGTGTTGGCACGAGGTAATGCACAGGTCTTGCTGCTTTTGGGGGGGGTTACTGGGTTCTCCGACATCACGGTGCCTGGTAGTTCTGTTCTTCACTGGCTCTGTCACTCCTGGTGCATCAGTCAAAAGCAGCTTCTCTTCCAAGCTGCATACCTGCCTACTTTTCCCGTAATCCTGTTTCACTTGAATGAAGGGGGAGCTTGTCTTAAAACTTCTGCCACGCTGTTCTCTGAGGTCCAAAATGACAGTCCTTGTGAGCAATACAACTCGTACCCCTGCTTTAGAACCTGGCAGATCAGATGGCTTTGCTGGTGTTCTCACATCAAAGCTGGAATCTCTCACAGAAGGTGGGCCCGGGTCCGCCGCAGATCTGCACAAACCCGGGTTTGAGCACATCTGTGGTCTCCACGGCGGTATGTTCATGACTTTGCCATTGTAAATGGGTCTAATGTGACATGACAAGACCAGAAAAATTGGATGTAAATTTACATTTTTGGAATATACTGCTTGTTGTTTCACATGATACATTAGGGTATGCAGCTCCTTTTTGTAGTTTTTATTTTTACTATTTAAGTTTGGAAATGATGCCAAATTTTTGTATTTCTTTAATCAATGTGTTCTCTTCGGTGATATATATTGCATTATATATTGATGTGTATATCAATATATACTGATATGTATTACACTTACACATACAAACACGTTAAACGGGGGTGAAAAATCCTAGCCTTCGCATACTATATAGCCTCTGCAGAGAGATCCCAAGCAGTGATATCTTGGTGTTGTGATGTACAGAAATGGAGAAGAGTATTAAACCATATTTAAGAATATAGTAATGACTCCTGGTTTATTTTTCTTTAGCCCAGGCAGCACCTGCTTTACTCGCAGCCCGGGGCCAGCTTCAGATCAGCACTTGAGTTTTGAGGTAGGTCTCTCACAGTTGAGCTAGAGCAGTGTTTCTTCATCAGATCCCTCTTTCAAGCTGTAGCAGGAATCTAACTGCAGAATGGAGGGGGGGAAAGCCACCAAGCCAAGCTCAAAGGAGGTTGTGCTGGGAGTGTTACCTCAGGTGGTCTTCTGGAGATGAAAAAGGCCTGGCAGAGGCAGAAACCTGCCCTTGGTATTCCAGACACACAACACATGGGTGGGTGTTTTTAAGAAGCCTTTTCCACCCTGCCTGTTGGTGCAGGACAAACCTGGATCAGCAACATACTCACCAGCCCTGGTTCCTCCTGTGCCTGGGCTAGACACGTGGATGACTTTCTCCCCCAGCTGGGAAGGTGATGTGTATGAGACGTCATGAACATAAGGGATTTGAACAGATGCTTTAAGTCTTCTGTGACCTGGTCTTGCCTGGCAGTGATTCTCTGGCTGCAGCTGAGCATCCACCAGTTGTAGCAAATGCAAAAGTTTTGGAGATGGGACATTTCTGCTGGGGCAGAATGAAAAACGATGCACAAACCCACTTTGCTGCACGTAGCTTGTGCTGTCTACAGCTGAGGTAGAGAAAACCCATCACCATTCAGCTTGTGGTGCAGATAACAGCACTGAGCTGAGATTGGCACAAAATAGTTGAAACAAGGAAAACTAATGCCATCAGGCAGCACATGTCACAGAAGCTGTTGCTTGCAGAACACTGCCCGTGCAGCCTCAGCACCTGGTGTAACTGGGTGTGTGGACGGCTATTGTTCTCAAACCAATGCAGGAATAGTTAACCTTTTACTTTAATGTTAACCTTTCACTGCCAGCAACAGCAGACCTGGCTTCTGCTCTTCAGTTGGGTGCTCCAGTGAAGAGGAGCAGCAGCAAAGCCTGGCTGCTGGGGTGAAGATGCCCCAGAGCCACGTAGGCTGGTGTCACAGATGCTCCGTGCCCAGGCATGCTTGGCAGCTGCTATTGCCCCACACACTGATGTGTTCTTGGCAGGTTCTAATGTGTCTTCCCTTTCACATTTCAGTGAGGAAGCACAGGAGAGCAGCCACAGGAGCTGTGTGGGGGTCTCCTTCAGTGAGCTGACAGCGGAGCTTACTCCTGCCAGGGGCATCCCTCAGTTACAGACAGGGTCAAGGGAGAGAAAGGTGGTGAAACTATTTCCTTCTTTACAGCCACCAAAAGAAGGGGGCTGGCTCCCATTTACCCTTCAGAAAGCAGCTTCTGTTGCCCACTTGCTTTTGTCCGGGTTGCAGGGTTCAGTGGTAGCAGTTGGACTGTCATGGATTTGAAAGGGCTGATTTAGTGTCCTGGGTTCACGTTGGTTCACATGGAATATTGCAGAGCATCAGGCAGGTTCTTCCTGGCTTATAAACATGAAAATCCCTTTGCAGTGCTTGCATCTGGGAGCCTGGACTTGTCCTCTGCAGGCTGTGTTACTGCATCACAGACTGTGAAAGGGAGGTCGGTGCTGCCAGGTTAGTGTGCTTTCCCACACAGGTGACCAGAGGACACAGGTTTGTCTTTGCAAGCAGGGCAGCATGGCTTCCTGCCTGCCTGCAGGATGGAAAATCAGCATTTCCCTGGAAGGGATCCAGTCATCATGAGCTGGAATCAAGAGAATAAAGTAAGTTTCCAGGATGGCACCTGGAGCTGCTTCTGTGCACCTCTGAGTGGTTTAAAGCGCATCCCTGTGCTGCTCCATCTGTGCCTTTTCACACCTGAATTTGGACATTTCACACCTGAACTTGGAAGCAGTGTGCCAGGAGGCTCATGTGAGTTTAGCAGATGAGCAGCTTCTACTCCTGCTGTCTGAATGCATTTATTTTCTCCCTGTGCCAAAGGGCTTTAACTCTTCTACGTACTTCAACTGCACGTGCCTCACACCCTCCGTAATGCCTCCTGAGTTCTTACTTCATAGAATCACAGGATGGTTTGGGCTGGAAGGGACCTGAAAGCTCATCCAGCTCCAACCCCTGCCACGGGCAGGGACCCCTTCCACTGGAGCAGCTTGCTCCAAGCCCCTGTGTC
>JBCJKH010055707.1:0-10346 GCA_039877255.1 Loriculus beryllinus | reverse complement strand
ATACAAACCACACTAGGGATTAGATCCTGACTGGATCACTAAGGGAATACTAATCCAAGTGGGGACACCTGCTGTGGTGTTCACTATGTTAAGTTCAGAAACTGCAACACATGCTTCCACATTTGAATGAGGTGCACTGGGCTCCCTTCATCTCCAAAGGAGATAAAGCAGGCCATTCAGCATTCATCTGATTAATACTAACCTTAAGATTAGATTAATTGTGTCCTAATGTTTCTTCTGTCATCTCCTGCAGGAGGAGCATAAAGTAGTTTAGAAGTGATCATACGATAAATAATGACAGCTACTCAGAAAAATAAATTGTCTTTTTATCTGATTTTGAACAATACCTGCCACAGAATCAAATAACAAGATAGGTCAATTTTTAGAAAAATTAAAAAAAATAAAAAAATATAAATATTCTGCTGGGACAGGGGAAAATATGTCTATGATTATGTACACTGTTATTAGAGCATTATCACTATAGAATATTAGCTTTAATTATTTGTATATGTTTACAAATGTAAAAAGAGTGTAAATAAAGTTTTCTGTCCTTTAATTTCTACTGACTGATTAAATAGGTCAGTTAAACTGAACATCATTACTGGAAAGGAAAGGCAAAAGGTCATTCTTTCATATAAGAGACTTGATGAGAAGAATTAATAGCAATATGTCTATATTAGTCCAATGATATATTTTACTTCAACATTGCTATGCACACATAAATCTTTCATGCTTATTGCAGGTGATTTACTATTAAAATGCAAATTTGCATAGCAGCTGATAAAGTGAATGCAATCGAATCTTGTATGCATAAATAACACAACCTCTTTTTTCTTGAAAGTCTTCAAAAGAGACTGCTTGATAGCCTTTTCAATGTAGAACTACTTTTCTACAAGTGATCCACTTCATGGGCTAAGTGGTGCTCATGGAATAGAATAGATACTCATGAAACAAATTGTCTCATGATTAGTTTTTCTTGAAGAAGTGTCCATATCTGTCTTTTTAGCTGTCTCCCACATTTATTCCAGAAATAAGCTCCTTTCTTAGAAATGTATCTTGGACATCAAGGATGGACTTGGACAAAACTGGGGTTTATAGCTTCATTTAATAAAAAAGTGTAAATGTCTATGTCTGCATGTGTCTGTAGTCTGTACTCTTTCCCTCTCCTGTCTTTTTATTCAGATCCAAAGAGTCAAAGTGCTACTTCCTTTGAATAATAAAACCATGACTTAAATTACAAGAGTTACAAGAGAAACACATAAAATTGGTTTACTAACTGTATGCACTTTGCATTATTTTCTGTGGTTAAATATACTTAGATTGGAAAAAAGGTAAGATGCTTATAAATCTAAATATTCAAATATTTTCCCATGCACATATAAATGCACTGTGAGTATACAGTATGAGATTATTAAAACTGGAAGGTGACTTTCAGTACTTTTTGTTCCTAAACTAGCAGATAATGTCTAAATGACTACATTGGGAAAACAGAGAGGAAATTCTGCCTAGAATTTTATGTCCAACATCATCAGTCTCTCTCGAGGACCAGATTCAGTACAAATAAAATCCTGTAATTATTTTCCTGCAGGGTAATATTAAATACCTTATAGAAGTCATCACTGATGCTGGGTAATAACAAGCACATAGCAAGCACCATAGCAGGGAACATTTTTCAGTGACAAGTTCCTGTGACTGCACAGTCAGGTGTAACTGCTTCCTGGAATTCTACAATTAAAATGAGAGTATATGGATTACATTCAGTGCTAAGCCAGCCTGATATATTACCTGGCTGATTTTACTTCCATTTTGCCTCACATTCTTTGAAAAAGTGAAAAATTTCCTTTATTCTCTAGGGAACTAGATCTGGTACCTCACAGGACTCAGAATTATCTCAATAGTGTGACATTATATGAATCAGCAGAAGATAAAGCAGTACCAGGAAATGGCTTCTGCTAGTTTCCATTGAGGAAAACAATGCTTTTCCATCTGCAGTGTGGGATAGAAGTTATGAAGTAGAAAATTCTTAGGTAACTGCTGTCAAAGCTCAAAGGCTTGAGAAAGACTGGTAAACAAGTCTCAAAAATGAACCTCCTTTGTCTCTGTTAGTCTTTCTGAAGGCCTGGTTTTTGGTTTCCCAAACAGGAGCTACTCAGGTAGTGATGAGGGAGGCAGTAACAGCTTTCAGCCTCTTTGACTTGAGAGCCCACTTCACTTTCTTCATCCTCTTACCACCATAAGCCAAGTGGTCAACTGCACAGTGCATATTTATTCTGACTTTATTGAATGAAAACTGCACATCAGGTCTTCATGACTCTCTCTCCACATGTGCTTACTCTTGACTATCCACCCAAATGCTGAAAGACTGAGCTTCATCTGCCAAATAAGAAAGCATTTCTTTGGGCATGGATATATACAACACAACAAAAAACTCATGCTGCTTGGCTTCTACTCTTTCAGTAAACTGACAGACTACAGGTTAAAAACATCAGTTTCCTTGAACAATTTCACAAACATGCAAATACTTTTCAGCAATTGAGTATTTACCACGATCTGTTTTATCATGGTTTAATTATTATTTTCTGGAATGTCATACTTTTTTGCCACAGCATGGTTCACCTGCTGTTAAAGGACTAACCTTTGGGTGGCTGTAAGCAGTTCAGATTTCGCTTAATTCCATGTTTTCATTAGTTGTTTCCAATTACATTTGGAACTATTTTACTGACTGAAGTGTAATTCCTTTAAAGTGTTTTCTTCTAATTCGTATAGATAGAGCGTAAGTAATTCAATAAGTAGTTCAATTTTTTAGAGGTTTCTTATTTTCACTTGTGGCTGTAAACTGAGCACTGATGGTAACAGATTCTAACTTTGAAAATACAGAAAAACAAACTTCCTATTTGGATTTTACTTTTTAATCTAACTGGAACGACAGCTATTGTAAAACCTCCTTTCATTAAAGGTAATAGTGTATTTCTGTCTTTATTAAAAAAAAAGAAAAATTAAAATTGACTTAATTAACCGACTGTCTGACGGTTTGTATCTTTCTTTATAGGCAGCCTAAACTCTAGGGTAGCTTACTGGTTGAAATGCAGTTATAACACACAAGAGTATAGTCCAATACCTCTCACATGAAATTACCTTTTTCGTGTCAACAGATTTTCAATAAGGCTTTGACTTTCAAAAAATCCTCAACCTGCCTTCTGATGCTGTGCGGCCCTAGCTTTTATTCCTTAGGCAGTGAGAGCAAACCTGATTGACAGGTACCATCGGCTCCATAGAAGAGCACGCCTGCTGCCCCACTCCTAACTGTACTCATTCAGACGCCAAAGAGGTGCGAATAGTTACTTTTTCTTCCAGTGTGCTAATTTGGTTTTGTGACCTTAAGCATATCAAAACTTTCTTTCCTTCTCTCGTCAACCATGCACAAACAATAATTCCTTCAATCATTTGAGGTCTAGATTATCACAAGTGCTCCTGATTGTTGTGGTTTAAACCCAGCCATGCAGCTCCTTCACTCACACAGGCCCTCCTTTCTTGCCCTCCCCCTGTTCCCATAGGAATGGGGAAGAGAATCAAAAGAATGTAACTCCACAGGTTGAGATAAGAACAGTTTAGTGACTAAGGTATAACACAAAACTACTACTGCTATCACCAATAATAATAATGATAAAGGAAATAACAAGGGAAGAGAATACAATATCACCCACTGACTGATACTGATACCTAGCCCCGGCCGAGCATTGAACCAGTCTTTCCAGGTAGCCCTCAGATACATCTTGGGCATGACGTGCTGTGGTATAGAATACCTCTTTGGCTAGTTTGGGTCAGGTGTCCTGTCCCTGCTTCCTTCCGGCTTCCCCTCTGCCCTGGCAGAACATGAGACTCCGAAAGTCCTTGTCCAGACCAAACATTTGAGCAGTAACAGAAAACATCGGTGTTATCAGCACCATTCCCAGGCAGAAAGTAAAAGGCACAGGGTTGCACCAGCTACCAAGAAGGAGAAAAATGACTGCTTCTGCTGAATCCAGGACACTAATATTTAAGTATACCAATCACGTAAGGATTGTTTAAAGTCACAAAACAGGTTACATTCAGTGGGCTTTGGGTGGCAGATTTTGCCTTCAGTGGGATTTATGGTCCTAACTTTCTAAAACCAATTTACAAGCCAGAAGGATACCCAGTTTTATTTTGAATTAAAAGCTTTTGAGTATTTGATCTTTAACACCTATTTGTCTTTTTGTAATGTTTATGTCCTTTCTTCGCAACTTCCTCCCATTCTCTTGTGGCTTCTACTGTAAAATCTAAAAGCAAGTCAGCCTTTAGATTTCACCTTTGTTGCACTTGAAAATAGCTGTGGTGTTTCTGTGTGAGTCTAGTTTGAGAAAAATATACATGTTCTTAAAAATAGAGGATGTTTTGCAAAACTCAGGTAGAGTCAGTTGACTAATCAGGACCACAACAGATTCATCGTTTCGAAGGGCTCGTTACTGCAAAAAAACCTATGATCAATGTGTTGGCTACAAATGACTTTATATATCCTTTAATCTGACTAAAAATTCTGCCACAAGTTTTCCTGGAAAATATTGAATTTAGTTTCCCCATCAAAGAATATATACATTTTTACAGATATATGTAAAAAAAAAATGTGTGTGTTAAATGAAGGCATCCTCTTTTCCTCATCTCTTAGACCCTCATGTCTGTAAATGAAAAAATATTCTTAAAGTTTAAGACTAGTTTTAAAAATACAATAGATGCTTTTATGATTGAGATATGTTTAGCATAAGTATCTCTCAGGATCTATTGGAGTGACGTTTTATGTCTGCTCAAACACCAGCAACTGCATGAGCAGAAATATGTTGGGAATCTGAGAGTCAAGGTTTAGGGATTGGAAGCACGCAAGCTCTGCTTAAGGGGCACATGGGGAAGAGTGGAGATGTGTGGAAAGTCCCACGTACACTGTCTTTCCCTCTTCCTGCTCTATCTCTCTCCCACAGAGACATGAGAATCTAATCCTGGTAACAAACATGGTCAGATGTGCTCCGTAGGCATAGCAACAGCCAAGTGTGTCAGGCTAGAAACTCCAGGACGGCAAAAGATATCCAGGCCTGGGTCAGTGCAGTTTGAGCACAGCACGTATGACCTCCTCACTGTGCAGCTTACCTGCCTCTTGAAGAAATTATGCTTTGACACACATCTGACGCAAGGCACCATTCCCAGCCAGACCAGCTGTTGAGGTGGCTATGATAAAATGATAGCTGTATTTGGGGAGCTGGAGTGCTTTTGTTTATTCATAGTTTACTGTTTTTTCAGTTTGGTTGCATGTAAATTCTTCTCATTTCTCTAGGAAAAAAAATAAAATCTGTCTGTTTAATTACAGATTATGTAGAAAGAGATATCATTTCTACATGCCATTATACTCCATCATAAATACCCCTCGTCTCAGACAAGCTGACTAAAATGCCTTGTATTACAGGACTGCTGTGGAGATCAAGGAAATGCACAGTCTAGTTGGCCTAATGGTCTTATGGAAGACGTAGGTGGAGCTCGGACATCTCACTAGCTGCAGTCATCACCTCTGAATGTATGCCACAGCTAAAGCAGAGAAACGGTGTCAGATATGTACTGAGGAACTTTGTTGATTAAAGAAGAGGGTGGCAAGAAAAGCGAATGCTAGTGGGCTGCTGAACAAAGTTCCTGGGCAGCCGCATGTGTGGGGCTGTTACGATGGTGGCCAGCCCCAACCATCCACCCAGGCCCTACGTGCTGCTGTTTTTTGCTAGCTCTTGGCTGGAGCATCCAGAGTGTACCTCAGTGATGCAGCCATAGAGGCTGGGGCTGTCATTGCAGAATTTCTCAGGAGCACGCAGTCTTTCTGATACCAGCAAATGTAGCCTAACTTCTCTGTCTCTTTTTCCTCTTTTCCTTTGTTGCTTATTCTGGTGCTGATGTAAAGAAGAATCCAGTCTCTGCTTTAAAGCAACGATAATGAGAATGATGTAAAATATCATTAGAAGAAAAGCATTTCTAAGCTGGTCATATCTTCAAAGGCAATTCTTGCTCAGCTAAAGCAGGCAATTTCCTGTCAACTTGATTTTCAACAATATGGCCGTCATTAATTATGCTTGTAATGAAAGTTACCATATGACAGAGTTTGATACCAGGACACTGTCTTCAACATAAAAATTGAAGAGTATGAGTAATTTGCTAGATTTTTAAGGTCAGAGTTGTAATTATACTGCATTAATTTAATTACTCAGATTTAATCTTTTAGACCCGCTTCCTATCATGTTTTAGTCTGTGTGACTCATGAACCATGAGCATGGTAGAACACTGAAAAAAACATGCCATACACTGTAAGTGGAAGTAAATTAAATTTTGGGGAATTATTTGAGAGTAAATGATGTGTGGGCATTTAAAAGTAACTAATTTCTCTGATAACCTGTCAAGCAGTATTATTTACTGCATTTATCCTTATCACATAGAAAATGTTTTACAGTTATGGAAAAGCATAATGTATTTTTTCAGGTTACATACAAAAAAATAACCTTTGTATTATGTTATATGTTAAGTCTAGTTGGGATATTATTTTTGCCCCTTCGATTCTTTTTCTCCTCTACTTTCTAAATTCACTCTTAGTTACCACTTCCTAAGTGTTTTTGCTTTATTTGGTTTCTCCTTTAATTTGCTAGTGTAAATTACAAACCTTCTGTTCTGAGATCAGAAAAGATTCAAAACAATGGACGTGATTCAAAGATAGACTTCCCATATAAAGCTCTGGTCCCCACAAACAGTGAAATTCCCATGAAAGAGGGTGCAGTTTCAGGATTAGTTTTTATTGAAAAGGGCAAACCCCATCCTTCCCTTACATTCTCTGATCTAAAAAGATCATCACTTCCAATCCTTGAGAAACTTGCAACCGAAATCTAACTAAGCAAACTGCCTAATCTCCTGGCCAAAGCAGATATATCTTCATCAAGCCATATCTCAGCAAGCTGATCTTGCCCAGTACTCATATAAGGGACTTCACAGGACAACTGAGAAAGAAAAGGAGTCTGGGCAGACCACAGTGTTGGCTGAGCTCATTATGAAACAACAACCTCACTAAGTTCTCTAACATTTTAGATTGTATAGTCCTGTGAACAACTGTGCTGATTTTAGTGGGGTAGGGTCAATTTTCTTCATAGTAGCTAGTATGGCGCAATGGTTTCTACATGTGCTGGAAATAGTGTTGATAACAGGGATGTTTTCATTATCTCTGAGCAGTTCTTACACAGAGTCAAGGTCTTTTCTGCCTCTCACAACAATTCACCAGTGAATAGTCTGTGGGTGTACAAACTGCTGGGAGGGGGCACAGCCAGGACAGCTGAGCCCAATTGACCCAAGGGATATTCCATATTTATGATGTCATGCTCAGCATATAAAGCTGGGGGAAGAAGAAGAGGGGAACATTCAGAATGATGGTGTTTGTCTTCCCAAGTAGCCATTATGTGATGGAGCCCTGCTTTCCAGGGGACAGCTGAACCAGTGGGAAGCAGTGAATTAATTCCTTGGTTTGCTTTGCTTGCACTTGCAGCTCTTGCTTTACCTATTAAACTGTCTTAAGCTCAACTCACAAGTTTTCTCACTTTTCTGATTCTCTCCTCCAACCTTTTTGGGGGGAGCAAGTGAGTGGCTACATGGGACTTGATTGCCAGTTGGGGTTAAACAACAACAGCAATGAAAGTAGGATTTCTAAATAAGATATTGAAAAGAAAACAAAATCTTAATGCCTCCAAAACCTGTTTGTTATCTTAAATATGTAATTGAAGGCAGATTGAACAGATAGAAAAAAATGTAATGACAAAAGCATTTGGTAGCTATCAAAACTTTGTTTTTAACAGATAATATCTTCAATGAAAACATTCCTTTTAAAAAGAATCTATTAATATAGAATTTACATGCTTTTACCCTATCATTGTCTGACCTTAGAATTAATCTTCCCAGGCACAAATTTAGGTCTTTTATTTTGACATATGTCTTCCTCTGGAACTACTACTGCGTATCATTTTTTAAGACATTATAACCTTTTTTAAGGGAAATTTTATGAAAGCCAGGCAATCAGTTACAGGAAAAAAATGACTTGGTCTTCCTTGACAACAATATAGATTAAATGCAGGTGTATCCCATGATCTTCCTCAGTGTCTCAGGAGATTTCATATCATTATTCTGTTACTTGCTCTGAAGCTAACGTAATAACGTAACATAAGGACATTCTGGAGATGTTACAAATCCACAATGCATTATCTCTAATTTATTAAAGCTAATCCACTATGGAGATATTCTGCTGAATCTCCCAGTGATTTTTATCAAGTTGATCATTGAAGTTTCTATGTCTGTAAGTATGCCAGTAAATCATTTGCAAGTATGACTGTTCAGTCCTTCTTATCTCAGACTAATGGGCTCCTCATTTCAGTGGATTAGAGCATATGGCTAATGTCAAAAGTTCCATAATCTTATCAAACAAAACGTATCTCTCTTCTGGTCCGTTTGTGTATGTCACTCTGTGGAAGGAAGTTGCTACTGGTTTCATGGAGAGCATTTACATCATATAAATGACCTCAGCATTTGTTTTTGATCTATGTTTTCACAAAATAACATTTGATTACTTTGGCTGTAATTCTAATGAAAATAAATGAGCATTAATTTTAAAGATTTTGAAATAATAAATGACATATACAGGTATCTAACTGTTGCCTGTTGTGAGTCTTCCAAGCCAACTTGATCAATCATCTTAGAAGTTTGAAATTGCTTTTATAAGTGCTATAATGTAATAAGCTTTCATCTTACTTAAGAAGGAAAAAATTCATTTGTTTCTTTTGATAAGATTTGCTGGATTTACTTTCTCATCAGTTACAAAAATCACCTAGACAATCACATCCAAATGCATTGTTTGAAAGCTTTGTAGGCAACGATATTTTAGGCACAATGACAATTATTATTTGGAATGCTTAACATGTTTTATACCCAAAGAAGACAGACCAACTAGTTTTCCCTCAATACTGATCGTTATCAAGGATTTGAATCTTTCCCACAATTTCTTCAGCCTCTTTATATTAATGTGTGCTTATTGTGTAGTAATAACCCAAACAGATCCGTCTTGCATTGAGTGAGCAAAGCACCCTGCTAATATTTTTCTTACAGGCAATATGCAATATTTATTTTCCTTATGATAATTCATCATGCACCTAAAAATTATAATTTTTTTATTACTCTGTTTATACAGCTATAGTATCCTTCAATAAATCTTCCTGGAATCTTTCCTTGAGAATGTGGTCTAATGTGACATTTCTTGATAAAACACTAAGTAACTATCTAACTCCAGTACCCCTTGTTTTTCTAAAATTGTAGCTATACAATTAGACTATACATCTATATTATATGTATCTATATTAGACTATACGTCTAATGTTCTTAAACAAGATATACTCACATGTTTTCCACAGAGAAAGCTATCGCTAGTAAGTTAGAGACGGATAATAATGGCTTATTCATATCATAGGGAATTGGGGATTTACTCTTTTTCCATTTTAGAGTGAAAAGCCCCAGGTAACCTGAACTTCAACATGAAATGTGATACTACTTATGTAAATGTCAGGCTTAGATGATTACACAATCCTTGGTCCTAGTGTTGAACTTTTGTTTCAAAATTGTCAAAATTCATGTAAGAATGTAGGACATAACAATGTACATATGTATAACTCTTCTATACATTCAATTCATGGCACAAAAAACAGTACATACCTATAAAAAGTATGGTTAACAACATTCATTTTAGTTGTAAGCTACATTCTTGATTTTTGAAACTAGAAAAACTTAACCCAGTCCTGCACAGGGGTCTGCATGGTATATCCCTATTTCCTGAGGATGTAGGGATCAGCCTAGGGAACAGTCCATTGATTTGGATTAGTTGACAAATGAAAATGTAGGGGTTTACAGTTGAAGTTACATCTTTCTAAGGGTTACAATTCCTTTAGTGATCTGAGAGTAAGCAGCACAAGAAGATGACATAGCAAATGATCTAAGGCATCTTGATAATTTGAAAGTATACAGCAATGAAGAAGTCTTAGATGATGACCAGCAGATCAAAGGACGTGATCTTGCCCCTCTACTCTGCTGTTATAAGACATCACCTGTAGTATTGTGTACAGTTCTGGTGTCCTCAACATAAAAAGGACATGGAGTTGTTGGAACAAGTCCAGAGGAGGGCCACGAGGATGATCAGGGGACTGGAGCGTCTCCTGTATGAAGACAGACTGAGAAAGTTGGGGCTGTTCAGCCTGGAGAAGAGAAGGCTGCGTGGAGACCTCATA